>JANHFR010003570.1:0-16607 GCA_032468015.1 Mimophis mahfalensis
GCTCTTAGTCTGAGTTTATTGGTCTGGAACTAGCTGTGTTCTGTAGCATTCCTTTGCCTTGATTGGCTGCAGCTTTGTGTTTTGGGGGGGTGCTTTAAGAGTGGCTTGGCTTCGTATATTTCGTTATTTGATTAGATAACAAGCGAACAACCAAGCTCAGAGGGCATCAAGGACTCCAGAATAGAATCTAGACCAACATATATTCTGTTTTAGTATACAACAGCATTTAACCCTACAATTTTTCGGTTGATCAGATGGCCGGCAGAAGTCATACATCCTTGATGCTATTGTATTTTTTTTTAATATGTGAAACATCCTGCACATATTAGATACAGAACTCATCATCAGAAGGTTTATCCAGCCCTTACCACTAGCAGATCCCTTTTGCGCTGGTTTGAGTATACAAAGCTGATGGTTTCTAATAACTGAGCGTCCTCTTGTATCTTCTACTGAATGTTCCACGTCTTCAGCACAAAGCTAATATATGGAGGGGATGTGGGAGGGGAAGAAAGTAATATGTGATTATTTATAAATGTTGTTTTAATTGAGAGTTTATACTACCCTGGACATAATTGACCTTGAGCAATAGACTTTGCTCTGAAGTTGGCTTTTGATGGATGACAGTATGAATTTAGAATCATGGAGATTTCCGCTGGTTGATAGGAATAAGAGAAGACAACATATGCTTGGACTTCATAGAAATCATCCTTGAGAGAGAACGATGCTAATGGTTTATAAACACACTGAAAATCATCTGCTCAATACACAGTATTTGTTATCCCACTTGACTAAGTTTATGGCCGTGCTAAATCAAACCTATGACATTAAATAATATATCTTATTCTATAAAGCCCTTTATTTTATAGAAGAGAAATTACTATTACCTGGGCTCCTTGTTTGCTAAGAATACTAGGAGAATAAGTAGCTGTGTTACTACTGTTGTATCCAGAAGTTGGTCCTGAAGACAAACTAAGGGTGGAATCTGTGTGTAAAGTGCTTGTGCTTAGAAGAGTCTTCAGCTTAGTTTCCTCCTATAATAAACACATCAATATTAAGAAATGGCATAAAGCAGGATAGTTTAAAGCTTGTTCATTCTATTTCAGATAGTCATTTATTTTATAATATTCATTCACCTTCAACAGGTGAATGATGATGTTTTCTAAGTGGTCTGGTCTTCTACAATGAGTGACCTAAGGATGCAAATGTTAAGTAATTGAAATCTTCAAGAAATTATAAGGACTTACACAACTCCATTTGGGTTAAAATGGATGCATTATTTCCTCTTCCTTCAATTTTTTCTAGTAATGGAGTGACCTCAATTTTAGAACATAAATTAAGATAGATGTGACTATCTTGCAAAGTGTCTTGCAAACAATTATATTTCACACATTCAGCTACGAAGGATTCTATCACACAATCTACCAAAAAAGTTGGTATATTATGTACCTTCAGACATGCCCAGATCATAAGATGCAGCCTTAAATTAACACAAACTGTGAAAACTAGCTGAAATAATTTTAACACTTGCCTTCTGCAAGTGAGAATATATTAGTTCTCGAATGCGCTTCTTTTCTTGCTCAGCTCTTTCCCGGAGCTTGTCTCTCGCTCGTGCAATTTCAGTTTTAGTTTCTTCTTGTGCTCTCTGATATTCTCGAAGCAGCTGTTCAATCTCTGAAGGATGCTGGATCCTGATTTTTGGTTCCGGAACCCTTAAAAATGTCATAATGGTATTCTATGTATTGATTTGTAAGTCACATTGTAAGCTTTTAGGACATTGTATGAATGCTTTTTAAAATAAATAATAATTCTGTTTCTTAAGAATGGTAAATGTTAGAATGAGAATTAATTCTGAACTTAGGAAAGAATTAAAACAGGAGCTATTATCAGCCTAAATTGACAATCATCATTGCAGGATGAAGACGGCTTTACTGATGGTTGGGAAACTGCAGGCAGAGGGTCAGCCATGAAAGGGCAGTGATTCCTAGAATGGCAGCAGCAGGGCTACAATCTGGATGTGGAGTGAGGCTTATTGTGACACGCAGTCCAAGTGCTCACCAGGCTGTCTTCCCCTCTCCATTTGTTCTGTGACAGTGCGCCCCCTCACGAGTTGTCCCTGTCCCCACATTCCTGTCAGCCAGCACATTAGGGGTTGATGTTTCTTCTGATGGGGCACAAAACTGTCCCCATGTCTAGTTGGCCAGGGTGACTTGTTCTGTACCAACCCAATTGTGCCAACCTATGCCCACCTGTCCGCATCAACTGGGCCATGCTGAGTCATCACGCCAAGTCATCCATGCCGACCCAGTCATGCCCTTTCGTTCATGCTGACCCATCCATGCTCACCCAACTGCACCCGCCCTATCACACCCATGCATCTGTACCCACCTGTCCACACCAACCTGGTTGTGCTGAGTTGTCCTAGATCAGTGTTTCTCAAACTTGTCCACTTGAAGTTGGGTGAACTTCATCTTCCAGAATTGAAGCTATTCTGGCTGGGGAATTCTGGGAGTTGAAGTTCACCCAACTTCAAGTGGCCAAGGTTGAGAAACACTGTCCTAGATGCTTCTAAATGCCCCTTGGTCACCCTACCTTGTATTCTCTACAACGTCCCGTCTCAACTGCTGGAGATATTCACGACGTCGGCTGGGCAAATCTATTTCTCTCTGATTACCATCCAGGGTTTGCAAAAAATTCAAATGCTTTTGTGGGCTAAGGCTGCGACTCCTCCTGAAGCACTGAAGCCTCTCTTCTCTTTGCTTCCTTAAAATTTCAATTGATTTCTTGTGCCTATTATGGGAATGGGGAAAATAGGGTACTTAAAAATAAACTAAGTTGTATTTTTTAAAAACATTAACATTTTTTACAAGAGTGATAGAAGGGAGAAGGTAACATATCAAATGGAAGAAATATAACTTGGTCTAGTATGCAGGTTGAACTTAAGTTTGAAATAAACTCGCTATATACATTATTTCCAGCTTAGGATGTCTTGAGTCCCTTTGCTGAAATGTGTATAGAATACTTCCAGTATTACTAGAATATACTGTATAATCCCCAATTTCCCAGAAAGAAGAATAACTCAGAATCCCCTCCCATTGTCTTACTCTACTAGATTAGAGATTACTCAACTAATGCTGAGTAATATTTGAACATGTTCAGATAATATTATACTTCAGGTTTTCCCTCTCCTTCCCTTCCCCGTCATTGATTGTTAGTAAGAAATTGGTAACATAAATGTATTAAGTTCATGAAAACTTATGCCTTTTAATAATAATTGTCAGTACTTTTCCTGATTTATGGCTTTGGGAAAATTCATTACATGTTACCAAGAGGCAAAGCTCTTTGGAAGATATGATTAACAGCAGCGGCTCAAAATTTCAAAGTATCTACTTCTGTTCTGCAATATTCTGTTTCTCTTCTGTTGATTGGGATACAGGTAGTCCTTGACTTACCACTATCTGTTTAGAGATTGTTCAAAGTTAAAACAGCATTGAAAAAAGTGATTTATGACTGTTTTTCGCACTTAAAACTGTTGCAGTATCCCCATGGTCACATGATTAAAATTCAGACACTTGGCAACTGATTCATACTTGTGGCAACTGCAGTGTTCCAAGACTGTGTGTTCACCTTTTGCAACTTTCTGACAAGCGAAGTCAATGGGGAAGCCAGATTCATTTAACAATTGTGTTACTAATTTAATAACTGTAGTGACTGACAACCGGGTCAAGAAAGCTCATAAAATGAGGCACAAACTCCTTGAACAACTGTTTTGCTTAGCAACAGAACAATTGTAAGTCGGGGACTACCTTTACATCAAACTCTTGCTGTATTTAGCCAATCTGTAATGTTAAAAAAATACTCACCTTTCGTAAAGCTGCTGTTTTATGGGCACTGCTGTCAATTCCTCACCCACTACGTTCTGAAGAATCCTGAGCTGTGCATCAGTTTCACCAATCCCATAGGTTAGCTTTGCTTCCGTGAGTTCCACAGTCAGAGGTTGCTGACTCATATCTAAATGTATTCCAGACATAACCTGGGCACGCTCTCTTCTTAGTCTCTCAATCTCTCTGGCTCTCCTTTCGCTAAGTAGAGACCTCTCTTCTATTTCAGTGGTTCTTCTGTTAACCAATTTCCCTTCGGTCTGGCTGTGAATATCACTAGCACTCAGTGTCAGGCTTGTTAAGGAAGAGTGAGGAGCCCCCTTCACACCACACCAATTGCTGAATTTATTGTGCATGGGCAGGTCTCGAAGACTGTAACTTCGATGTCTGTGAGCTTTAACTAACGAAGTCTTCCCATTTAGCAAGATTTCAGTATTACATACACTATCAATATCAGATCCTGTTTTTGTATCATTATCGTCGTCCTCTTCATTGACATCATCATCATCTTGCATGTCACTCATTTCCGACCTAAGAAAAGAGCCACCCTTCTCATTTCTCCAGATCTGGGGCCATGGTTGAGCAGACTCAGGAACATATTCATGAGTTTCTTCAGATTTTACACACAAAGTGGTATGAGGGTCATTTAAAGATTTTGGTAAAGATCTCTTAGATGGTGAACATTCTGTATTTTTAACAGAGTTTCCACTTTTAATTTCTCCCGAGAAATGTCTTGCCTTTCTGATCTGATGAAATGAATGTTCTGTGGGAACGGTTTCTCCAGGATCATCGATTATATATTCCCCATGGCTAGAAAGTTCCAAAGTGCTGCTTGAGTGATAAAGTCTTTCAGTGTGAACTTCAGTATGTGTGTCAATGGTCAATCTTTGCTTTTGTTTTGAAGTACCTTTTTTGGAAAGCACTTTGGACATGGTTTTTTCCAAGCCATTTCCCAATCTTTTATGAACATCTTTGCTCTCTCTAGGTGTGGTAGAATCACTGTCCATCTCAGCGTGCGAACAAGTATCAAGACATGATTCCCAAGAACACCTATTATACTGTAGATCTGAGTCCTTTTTCTTAAAACCAGTCCCTGAATTTTCAGTACTTTTCACCTGTTTCCCAACAAATGCTTTGGAAGAACTAGTTGAAATCTCTGACGTAGGTTGCTGGTTGATTGGACTTGCACTTAGTATCAAAATTGGGGAAGAAGCTCTGTCAACTAGCAAGTTGTTTTTACAATACAGATGCCTTGTTTCTGAAATGCTAGTTTTATCAATAGGATTCTTATCTTGAAAGTAACAGTTGGGAGACAGAGAGATACAAGAAGCAGGGTTATTAACAGCACTAGCTGAAGACTTAAGTCTAGAATTATATAATGTGGATGCAGTTGGATATACTTTCGGACTATTGAAAGCAGGTGTTGATGAAATAGTTAATGGTGTTTTAGGCACTTCTGAGGAAGAACTGGAATGTATACCCAAAGTAGATTGAGGCATATAATAATGTTCTTGAGTATCAACATCATGACTTCTTATGTCAGGCATACTCAGCAGTTTCCTTCCTTTGGTTTTTGATGTCCTTTCCTTAGGTAGAGTTATAGTATCTGGATGAACTAGCTTCACAATAACATTAACTTCCTGAGATTTCACTAGCTCAGTTTTCATATTAGCATTAATTTGTCTGTCCTCGATTGTATTTCGAGGATGCCCTAAAATATCAGTTTGAATGCCTATGTCTTCTGTTGTTTGCGTATGGCGATCAAACATGCCAAAGCTTGTTCTCTGCTCAACTGCTTTATGGTAATTCTGTTCACTGTCCTTTATTTTTTGAAAGGACAAATTTCCAAGCAGTTCAGACGTGCTGTGAAGAAGCTGTGAAAGGTGCATGGAAATGTTCTGCACACTTGACCAAGAAGAAGGTTCTTGGAATGAACTGTGGCTTGGCTCAGGTTTTCTTGCAGGTAGGTCTGTATAGCTTCTGCGATGCCTCTTTTGTCTCTTATGCTTTGCTGGAGCTTCTGTCTGTGTTTCCTGATCACAGATAAGTATTTCTTGCTGCTTATTATATGATAAATTTGTTTTAGTGGGGTAGAACAGAACAATTTCATCAACTGGTGTGGAAGTACTTTCAGATTGTTGAATGCATCTCATATGTGGAAGAACATTTTCACAACCGGACATGCAATTTTCTCGTGTATTTTCAAGTTCATCCTGAGAAATATTTGTATCCCGTTTGCCATTTCCATCAGAATGCATAGAATCAAAACCTTCTCTTGTAACATCCCATCTTTGCAGATCTTCTGTACTACTAAGGGTGCTGGACAACATTCTTGCGTTAGCGTATGTACTGAGATGAGAATGGAATGGAGAATTTTGACAGTTCAAGCCATTATCCACACTGGAACATCTTATAACAGTTTGATTATCCAAGCTCAGTGGAGGAGGATTGCCGGAAACATCACTTGCACTTCCAAATACATATTGTTTCCAACCCATCTTGCAACATTCATCTTGCTGCCATGGGTGTATGTAAGGGTTTATATCACTTGAATTAAAGTGCATGGAATCGTTATTATCTTTATCTAGTTCATTTGTTGCCTCCAACTGATATCTCGGTTCTTTATTTTTGTTTATATAATCATGCAGTGGAGTAATGCTACTTGAGTATTTGTTTGCTTCTGTATCTGTAAGATTATCAGTAGAGCAAGCAACAGCTTTTAGGCAAAGAACTGGAGGTGAATCTGAAGAAGGGATATCTTGAGATGGATCTTTATAGTCTCCTTGACCTTCAATGGATTTCTTTTGAAACCTGGTTTTATAATTAATTGGGACATTCTCTGTCTTTAATTTTGATAAGCTTTTAGTATTGCATGTGCCATCCTCAGTTGGAGAGGGAGGTTCAGTGCTCATATTTAATTCTTGTAATGACTTAGAAGCTGGATGCACAGATTCTACTTCTACTTCAGAAGTTTCTGGAGCACATTCAGCAACGGAAGTAGCAATCACTGGTGCTGATAAGCTTTGAGTCTGCAAATCTGGCCACTGTCGATCTTTTTTCATTCTGTTTGCATTCTGTGAAGTAGAAACGTTATTTTTATTCTTATGTATGGCCGATGCAGGTTCTTCTTGCAAAGTTAAACAGTCATTTATTGAGAAATATCTGGAAGGAATTCTCTCATGTTTTCTTGAATTGTTTAGTTGGTCTGATGTCAAAATCTCTCTCTCAGCCTTCATCACCTTACATTCAGTTGTATGAGAGTTACCGAGTTCTGTGGTAGAAATATTTATTGCATCCATGCTCCTATTTAAATATAGTGTACTCTGCTCTCTTTGCAAACCACGATTTGTATTTAAATTGTGGCAAAAAGTTTTCTCACTATCTTTTAAGCATTCTTTTTGTGGTAAAGTAATGTTCTGAGGTTCCTGGCAATCAGTTACTTTATGGCATTTTTTCTCAGACTTAAAATTATGTATTCCACTGCATTCTGAAATTGAGTTTCTTTGACAGCTAGATAATGGGAGACGTTCATTTCCTTCTTCATGAAAAAGAGTTGTTTCTGAAGTACCTAAAGGCGGGTTAAGGATTTCAGAATCTTCACACTGGCTGGCAGTAAGTGAGGGAGCAGGATTTAAAGCAGCAGGTATCCGAGTCTCACTGAGATTCGTGTTGCTTTTAAGAGATGTTTCTGAAGATGAGGAACAACTATCTGGCAAATCCTGGTGACAAATCGAATTATTTTCTTGGAGTTGACCTGGAGCTGACGAACTGGAAGTCAAAAAAGAATCGTGCTGTGAGTTGGTAGAAGAACTACATGTAGAACATGAGGAACACTCTTGGGGCTTTGGGGGGCTGGCATTTTTAAATAAAATGCAAGCTGAAAAACCCTCCATTGAACATTTAGGAGGTGCTGTTTCATGACTGCTTCTTTCATTAAAATGCTGAGGAGTAAGCAAGTTTTTTTCTGGTAGTTTTGTTTCTGTTCTAGTTGTGTAATTGTCAGATTGTACAGAGGCATTTTCTTGGTCACAGACACATTCAGGGAAATCATTTTGACCTTGTTTTTTATTTTCATAGGTTTCTTCAATATGATCGCCATGCCCATCAATTTTGCTGCCTTGTTGACTTAAAGCATAATCCTCTACACTTGACACAGGAAGATCAGACACTTCAGAGTTAAGAAATTTACTCTCTTTAAAATAAAGATCATCTGCAGCTAGTGTATTCAAGCTTCTAGCAGAGTAGCCAGACGTATAAGAATTCACATTACATCCAGAACCACAGTCTTTCACACAATGAGTATTTTCCCATGTGAATTTGTCAGAATTTCCTGAAAGAGTCTCACCAATTTCAGAGGAGGCTACAGTATTATTTTCTATAGAGAAATCATGAGACGTTCTGCATACAAGACTTTCTGTGGTTTCTGTTTGACATCCCCTGACTTCATTACATTTTTCAATATTGGCTTTGCATTCGTTTTCAATGCATGTGGAAGGAAGGCATTTATTTTCCTGATTATATTGCACTAATGAGTCCACCTCTTTCTGGCTGACCCTATTCTCAAAACAATCTTGAAAAGAATATGTTGTTTTTTCTAATTCATCTTTGAATACTGAAGTGAAGGTTTTTTTTTTAGAAATTATTAAGCCCAATGTAGCACTTTCTTTCGGAGGTATATTGAATGAATTCAACAACTGTTCGGACTCTTCATGAAAGTTGCCTACACCGTGACTTATAGAAAAATCTAACCTTTCATAAGGGAAAACATTGTTTTGTATGTTGTCAACAAAATCTAATGATTTATGGCATTCCATAAATTTGGAATATGTGCCTTGCTTATTAGGACTTTGGTCAGACACAGAATAATTTAAAGTTTTATTTAACATTAAATCATCTACAGATTTAGCTATTGCCTCTTTGTCAACAGAAGATAGTGTTCCTGCTTTCCCACTACTCTTTATTTGTGGATCATAACACTGAAGTACTTCATTGCAGACATTATTGCTCAATGGTAGCATAAAATCATTTGCTGTATTAGCATTACTGTTCCTATTTTCTCCACACATAATTTCTGTTTGTAACAAAGGACTTTGTGTGAGATCATGGGAAAATACTTTAACAGTGGCTGAAGTTAAATCATAATCTTGATTTAGATTTTCTGGTGCATCTCTTTGGTTAACTGGTATCAAGTTATCAACAGTATCGGCATCATTCCTTGAAAACATGTGAGGTAGCAATTCTTTTTGTTTTGATACTTCATTTAAAGATGCATCACTATCTGAACAGCAGTAACTGCATATGTTTGCTGGTAAAACTTGATCTTGGAGGATATCCTGTTCTGGATTCCCATTGTTACCTTTGAAACCGTCCCCTTCCTTTTCTGTTTTGAAAGAATGCATGGTTTGTGCCTTGATGGTTTTAGACCGAACCTCAGGTAAACATACTTGTCCTGAACTTATCAAATGTAGTGGCTCATTTTCCTTAGGAAGGTAACACCTTGGTATAGATTTATCAAGACTGTTTCCAACAAACTTATCACAGTGTTCTGAAACAGAATTCTGAGAATAATCTGTGGAATATTGAGGTGCATTAATGCTTTCAAAATTGTTAACTTGTTTGGGCTCTTTTTTAATTTCACACCATTTGGTGACACCTTTATTATCCTCTAAATTACCACTATCATTGTCTTTCAGTATTTCACTCACATGATTCCAAAAATTTGTTGATCTGTCAGGTACATGAAGTTCATAATCTTGTTCTTCCAATTTAGAAGCAGTGAAGTATATTTCTGGTATTTCAGCAGAATCATATTTTGTTCCATTACCACAATCAGTAAAACGTGGAGTCTGCTTTTCTTGCAGCAGTGCACTGTTCTCAGCAAGTTGTAACCCAGTTAATTTTGAATGTGCACATTCCTCATTTTTTCTTGCCTGTCTTTGTTCTTTATCTACTCCTTCAGAATAGTTTATTTCCCTATCAACTTTATCTTCCTGAATAGCATTAGGATATTCTGTTAAAATTTCTTTTGAAAAAATCTCATTGTTACAATATATGTTTTTATCTTCTTTATTGTAGTTTAAATTAGAATCTTGCCTATATTTGATGGTTGCTGCAGTCACTAGTGGTTCAGAACCATGGGTAATTTCTGTACCGTTATCGTTTTTAACTAGTTGGTCAAATGTGTCAGAAAATTCTTCGGTGCTTTTAGAGCTTTCTTTTATATCCCCAGGAAAAACGTTTTGTTTTCCATTTTCCTGGACTCTATTATGATTAATAGTGGGTATGTGGGTTTTACTTTCACAGTTCATTGCTAGCTCTGATGCACACAGTTCTTCTTCACTAGAATCAGTGAGCTGGATCTTTTTCTCTTCATCTTCTACTGCTCCAATTACAGATTGGTTTGGGCAACATTTCTCATTATCACTGCTGAGTCTCTGAATCACATTAGAGGCTTCGGAGTTTCGTCTACTTTCTAATGCTTCGAGTGTACAGTAACTATGTAAACGTTTGTTTTGACTAAGTTTCATTTCTAACATGTCACACTCCAGCTCACTGATACTAATTACTAGCTTATTAAGCTCTTCAGAGTTTATGGTTGTATTATTGCATGCAGCCCGATTTCCCTCTGACATGCTAGGGATTCTTCTCTCAACAGACTCTTTTAGATTGTTGGACATTTTATTGATATACAAGCAGAAGTTTTGGGAAGCTGTGACTGATAAAACTCCGTCTTCTCTCAAAGTTCTTCTAGGGTCATTTCCAGGGTTATTTCTGGATAGATTAGAATGCAGTCCTGCTCTCAGGCAATCGTTTTTATTAAATGAATGATGCAAATCTGCAGCTTCTTTTTGCTGTCTTATTGCAGGTGTGCAACAACTTGTGTTTTTTCCAGAGTGAATGGAGTTACACACGAGATGATTTGCTATCTCTGAGTGTTTCTGATCTGGAGGATTGCTATTATTTTCCATAAAAGAAGATCTCATGTCACAAACATCCTTAATCCTAGGTATGTTTTCATAACACGTATCTGAGTTGAACTGTGGAGTGAATTTTTCACTTGTTTCACAAGAACGTTCAAGTGAAGTATTAGTTTTTTTCTCACTTCCATCTACAGTGGAATGCCCTGATTTGTTCATCACAAAATCCACAGATAAAGATGTTCCTGGCTTGGAACCAGAATTCAGGTTACATTTGTCCCCCTCACTGCTATTCTCCCTCATATTTCCAGCATTAAAAGTTGGGAAAGCTTTCTGGCTCACATTTTTTCCAGAATAATCAAGTTTCAAACTTGAAGAAGAACCATTCATTGAACCTTTTGCCTGAAATTCAAATTTATTTCCTGAATCCCATTCTTCACCTTGAGGTACTTCTTCCACTTCTCTAAATGAGGGAACCTCTAAAGCAGATTCTCTCAGGACATCCCTGAACTCTTGCACACTGTCTTTTTCAGGCTCAGAGGTCTGCATTAACCTTGCAAACTGGTCACTGGAGGGAAGGGCCACTTTATCTATGTGGTTTAACTCAACTATTTTTGAGTCTCTTACGTTACTATCTGAATCAGAATTGGCATCTCCCTTTTCAATTGTTCTATAAAGACATTCTTCAAAATTAGTATTTATATAAATTTCTTCTTTCTGCAAAATAGAAGCATTTGGGACAGATGTTAAGGGGTTGTTTTTAAAATCTTTATCTTGGGAAATCTCTGAGTAAGGTGAAGAAACCGACTCCAGGATTGGTTTCAAACAGCTGGATGTTTCTTTCCATTCACACGTGGATCTTGCTTCAGACAAGCTATTTGGCTGTTGACAATTAGATGTGGGTAAAGAGCCAGCCTCACTGTAACATGGTTTTGTAGGAAATGTGGAAATATGACCAAATGGTGTATTTTTGCTTGAACAAGAAAACAATGATGTGTCTTCTGGGGCTTCAAGATGTTTCCTTGTCTCTGGTAAAGGTACTGATGATTCTGTGGATGAAATTAGCATCTTATTTGGCTCATAATAAATCTGATGGGGTTTTTTATAGGAAGTAACAAATGATAATTCAGCAGCTGATTGTCTTACATCATCCTTCTTCATCCAGTAGTTTGATTTATTAGCAGGGTACATCCGAGCAACCCAAAATTCTGAATGGTCTTGAGATGAAGGAACAGTTATTATAGGTTTCTTCTTTTGATTTTTCAAATTGTTGGACAGCCAGGCATCTGTCAAAACTGGAAGATTTTCACCGGCAATGTGTGATCCTTGATCTGCTGGGTCACCTTGACCTGAGAAACTGATTTTCATCTTGTTCGGTGTTTGATCACAAACAGAACTAAACTGTGAACTGACATCTAAATAAAAAGAACTTGCATTGAGACTCAATGCACTACTTTCACTACAGAGCTCAAGCTTCTTCTGTTGGTCACTTACAACAGAGTCTGACCTTAGGTTTTGCAACTTCCAAAAAACTTCTGCTGGCACTTCATCGCAAGAATCTAGTTTAGATTCTTCTGCATGACCTGACACCTCATCAGCATCACCTAAGCTATCAAGAGAAAAGCTTCTTGCACTGATAGTCCAATCGCTTGATGTGGATGTGCTTGTTAATTGTGAGAGAGATTGAGAATTCTCATCTTTGCAGAGCTTAGTAGGTTTTGGATGTATTTCAGAAGAATTGTTAATATCTTGGCCTTCAGCATTATTTTCTTTTTCTGTAAGTGAATCTTGTGACATTTGGCTGTCATCACTTTCTGAACCGTCTAATTCCACAGGGTCTATTTGAGCTGATTCCTCCAGATGAGTCAATTGTCCTGTCAAGACTTCTGAAGTACCACATGAAAGGGAATCCACAGAATAATTACTATCTGTGTCAGAAAACTCAACAACCTCACCTTCTTGCCAGCTGATCAGTGGATCAGGGACTGTTTTGGAGATTCTATCATTCAGCATTTCAGCACTATGCCATCTTCTTTTTCCATGACAAAGTGATACATGACTATTTAGATTATTAAGGCTTCTTGCCGAAGGTGCCACTCTTAAGAATTCATGCTTTTCTAATAAATGTTTGTCTACTGAACCGTTTTTAAAATTCTTTGGGGTCTGGGTCCACTGTTGAAGAAATGGTTTACCATTTTTGGATGATTTTTTAAGGTTCTTAACAGAATTTCCAGGAAATGAACTTTCGTGCTTTTTTCTTTTATCCACCTGAAATTTTCTATTGGCTTCCTGAGATGCATTCTTTTCTAAGTGTTGAATTACTTCTAGTTCTTTAATTTCAGACCCTTCCTTCTTCGTTTCAGGTTCATGCTTTTCCTTAAAATTATTAGAAGTACAGGCATTTGATCTGGTTGGTCTTAAGCTATTATCTGATCTCTCCATTGTTTGCTTATGTTTACCAAGATAAATTACTTCTGTATTATTACAGTTATTTTCCACTATTCCTTTATTTCTGAAATAGATATCCTGTTTTTTAATTATCTGTTTCTGGGCTAAGAAAGATCCATCTTTATCCTCATTAGTATTTCTTCTGGAATGTTCTTGAACTGCTCTGGAAAAATATTCTGTAGATGGAGAATTCCTTGGTGGATTGATAATGGAACATGCGTAGTTATGTGCCGAGGTAGATATCTGAGAGGAATCGCTCTTTAAGAAAATACTGTAAAAAAAAACAAAAAACAAGTTGACAATAAGTTTCCCGTACTTTGCTATGAATTTGTAAGGCAATAACCCATTACAGACATTTTTATAGGAGCTAAGAGACTGTTCTGTGAATAGACAATTGAGACAAGAGACCGGGAGGACCTATAGTTATAGTTTATAACACCGCCCTGAGTCCCTAGGGAGAAGGGCGGTATAAAAATTTAATAAATAAATAAATAAATAAATAAATAGTACAATTTCAATTTCAACCTTTAACCAAAAAGGGTATGTATATGTATATGTATACACTAAATGTGGCACTTTTTCTCATTCCTATATTAAATTTCTTATCTCCCAAAAATTTGTCTGAATAACAAATGAACTCTGGGTGAAGGGCTCATTTTAGTTATTGGAACCAGTAAGAAATTTTAGAAGCTCTGAATGACTATGGTTTGCCTGACCAGACAATCTTAACACATTATGGGTTGATTTATGAAGCCTAGAGGATTTCTGATGTTGAATTGAGGCTTTTAAGTTGAAAAATGTCACCCTCAACTTCATATTATATTGTTTTAGGTTTTCATCTTATTTCTTTTAATAGTAATTTCTACCACTGATAAAATTTTTACATACCACACTATGGGTATTTGCTACATAAGTCTTTCTAGATTATTCATTTCAGGAAACATTAAAGTAGAAGAAATTGAGATACAGAATTCTGTATAATTAGAATAAAAAAAGGAAGGATCTTTCATATGAAAGCACAACTTGTCCCAGAATATCCATGACAATTTTTTTCCCTATAAATTTTTCTTATTTCATAAATTGCCCTTTGATAATCAGATACAAATAACCACTAATTTATTTAAAGCTTTACATTGACTTACAAGAATGACTACCTTTAAATGTTGGCTCTCATCTTTAAAACCCTAGGTGGCCTGGGGACAGGTTATTTGTGGGAATGCCTGATGGCTACTGCTTGCTCCACCAGATCAGACCAAGGAGCTTTCTTCAGGTCCCATCAGTGATGCTGTGTCACTTGATAGGCCCTAAGAAACCTGCTTCCTCTATCATATCTGTCTCATGGAACTGCCACCCCATTGAGATAGGGACATACTTGTTGGCCTTCCAGAAGGTCGTAAAGATCTGGCTATTCTCCCAGGCACTGGGACTCAGAGGTTAATGGACCTCTAATGTTTGTGGTCCAATAAATTGGTATGCAGATTTTATCAGGAAGCTTTCATACCTTTCTTTTAATAGTTTGAGAACTGTTTTTTGTTTTTATCTCTGTTCATTAATCAGAGTTACCTGTTTGTATAGATAGGATGTGGGGAAGGGGGCAGAAAATAAATTTAAAAAGGTACTGAATAATGAAGATTTAGACAAACACTATAAAACCTTGAAGCTACATCATACAGCTAGAAACAAATGCTTTTAAAAATACCATATCCTATTAACATTTGTCATTTTTATTACATTGATATGATTAAGTGTACTTCACTAGAATATGCTCTAGGAAGGATTACTCTTGCAGGTTTACTGGTTAGGGGATTGTGCTAAAGTTGAGATAATTATTTCCTGCTTTAGATTCTCCCACTAACTGAGATCAGATATGCGTTGACAGGAGTCAGGGCTTTTGGTTATACATTCTTCCTTTACAAGTTTGTCTCAACAGAGGTTTGTCTAGTCATACCTATTTTCTCTCCAATGAAATGTACAAAGGATTTCAGGACTTTTTAAAAGGCACACCAAGTCATTGGTTAATAATGGTCATTATTGACCAATGGTTAATAATAGTCAATAATGGGACCAGAATTTCTGCTGCTAAGCAATGAGGTTGCTTTCACCTCTAGACAAAATGGTGGCACAAAAATGTAATAAATAAAATAAAAATAATCACACTACTTAGTGACTGTAATCTTGGCATTCCCCCTTCCCATCATTAAGCGAGGATTGCAGCTCATTGACAAATCCCAGGTGGCTTGCAAGAAAGCCAGCAAGCATGTAAAGTGCAATGTGAAGTGTAGCACAAGGGTTGTGGGATTGGAGGTGGCTTCTGAGTGGTGAGGAAGGGCCTGAAAATGGCCCGTGAGGTGCAGTGCTAGTGACAGGTAAGGAAAGGTGACAGGTAAGGGAGGGTGACATATAAGGGAGGTTGTGCAAGTGGACCACAAGGTCCAGCTGGGGTGGCTGCTGTCGGTTGAGGGAGAATATGGAAGCGGCCTGTTGTTGTGGCCCACCAGCATGCTGTGGATCTGGCAGCCAAGTCTGACTCGGAGAGAGACCTGGAGCCAGATTTGGATGTAAGGGAAGAACAGCAGATGAAGCTGTGCTTGTACCTGGGCCGTCCACTAGCTATCAGGGGCCCTCGGCTTCTGATAGCAGTGCGAAGCATGAGCCTGCAGGCTAATTAGCAGGAAGAGAAGAGGCCGGGGCACAGCTGACTGGTGATTGGCCACATTGTATAGGACTTAAAAGGCGTGTGATTGGAAAAGGACCTTTGCAGAGAACAACCTGTTGGTTTTGGAAGAATCTTGTCTCATGTGCATTCGGTCTGAATACAGCATCTCTGCATCAAGTCTGAACTGTAAATTTAGTGCTAAGGACTCTGAGTAATTGTAAGTACATCTTATCTGGGAGTTTGGCAGTTTGCCCAAAGTGGTTGGCAGATTGCTGGAAGACTTAGCAAGCTCCCAGAAACAAAGAAAACTACGAATGACTTTTCATCTGTTTGTTGGTGAATAAAGGACAGTTTTGCTTTAAGAATTTGCTGCAAGGGGTTGGTTACTGGTGTGGGACACACCTGTGAGGTGTGTGCATGCACTATAGGGTCAAGAGTGGCTGCTGCTGGGTGAGGGAGAGTCCACTTGTATTTTTCTAAGCTAACAGACCTTGTTGCGGAGCTGATGGTAGAGTTTCCTCAGCTTTTGGTGCTGGGAGACTTCAATTTCCATGCCCTATAAAGGTTACATGAAGCATCAAGAATTCATGGCCAAGTTTTAATAAACAAATTCATTTTGCAGGTCAGAAGGTGTTGTTAAAGGAGATCCCTATAAAGATGCTGATACAGCGTAAAGAATTTGTATTTTTGACAAGAGAGTTAAGAAGA
>JANHFR010003570.1:81083-96964 GCA_032468015.1 Mimophis mahfalensis
CAGCAACTCTGGCTGGGGAATTCTGGGAGTTGAAGTCCATGCATCTTCAAACGGCCAAGGTTGAGAAACACTACACTAGATGGTTTATTTTACTATATATCTCTTCTTTAGTTCACTTCTGCCCAAAAAGATAAAACCAGCAAAAACCAGCAAAAACCATCATAAACCATGATCACGTGACTGCAGAACGCTGCAACTGGCCACAAAAGTGAACTGGTTTCCAAGTGCCTGAAATGTCATATGACCATGGATATGAATTGCAGTCATTGGAATTCCAGAATGGACTAGAGACAGCTTTTTTGGGGGGGGGGGTGTCTATCATAACGTTTAAATTGTCAGCAAGCAAGGACTACAGTACTTGTATACAAAAATTAAATTAAATTAAATTAAAAAAACCCAGTATAGACCTGTAGTATACACCCTTTTCCCCCTTCTGAAAACATCAAAGGTATTATATTATTGTTGTTAGTTGCGAAGTCCATCGCAACCCCATGAACAATGTTCCTTCCTCCAGGCCTTCCTGTCCTCCACCATCCCCCGGAATCCATTTAAGCTTGCACCAACTGCTTCAGTGACTCCATCCAGCCACCTCATTCTGTCGTCCTATAAGGGCGTCTATAAATTTAAACCAGTGGTTCTCAACCTTCCTAATGCTGCAACCCTTCAATATAGTTCCTCATGTTGTGGTGACCCCCAGCCATAAAATTATTTTCACATACACCTGTATTTGTATTGAAATATGTGTTTTCTGAAGGTCTTAGGCGACCCCTGTGAAAAGGTCGTTCAACCCCCAAAGGGGTCCTGACCCACAGGTTGAGAACCACTGGTTTAAACTGACTTCTCTTGTAGAACAGAAGGTATTGTGACTAACAGAGCAAATGTTCACACTTCACATCATTTTTATCAAAATAAATCTTGTTCTAGTACTAAAATATCATTTACCCGACTGATTTCAGCATGGAGATCAGCAATTTGTTCTGCTTCTGAGACATAAGTAAAACAAGCAGATGGTTTTCTACATATATCTAGAGTCTCCTGCAGAAGAAAAAAGAAAGAAAAACCAACTCAACCACTCATCAAATTAGGATTAAAGTTTAGACCATTTACTTGTAAATAAAGCTTAATTAATTCTGAAACAAATAAAAATTTAGAAAACTATCACCAGGAGAGACTGACACACAGAATATATACCTGTATCTTTTTGAATGTTTTATTCCTTTTTTGGTGTTGCTGTCTCAAAAGTAAAATCTACAGTTGGAAATTATTGTATCATTTTTTATTTAGAATCAATCTTACAATCTAACATTCTTCATATACCTCAAAATATCAAGGTTATGCAATAACACACAAAGGCAATTTGACCAAAATACATGTCTATTATGAAGAGTAGGTTATTCTAACAGCAAAGGATTCTATTAAAACAACAGTAGTTACTAATAAGGGGCAGAATCAAATTCAAATATTTATGAAAAATATGTTTTATGTATCTCTTATCTTTTAAAATATGATGTATTAGGTATGTGCAATGTTATGAACTATTTAATGAATAAAAAACCTTAGCAGTGCACTTTATCTATAATGTGCCCACTCTCCAAACAGAGTAAACAAACACAGATAACTTGTATGATAAAAGGACAGAAATTTGGATAAATAAGTTTACAAAGTACCTGAGCAGAGAAAGGAGGAAATGGTTACTTGGAGAAAAGGGCAAAGAGGTGCTGGGGGGAGACACAGGACCTACTACCTTTTTAAGTTTCTTTGAAGGGTGACAAAAATTGCAGCAATATTTTCCCAACAATCTTTATTTTCAAACGTCATTATAGAAATCTACGACAACTCATGTGATCTACAAATTACATTCATCCTAAATTTGAAGGGGCTGGATTGAAGGTGATTGCTAGATTCAAGAAATTAATTTATGTACATCTAGGCCATTGAGTCTGTCAACAGATGAGGAAAGGAAAAAAAATTTACAATATGCTACTGTGAAAACAGTCAGAAAAAAGAAAATTACAACAACGCTCCAAAAGCCAGACAACATTTGATTTCAAGGCAATTCCTGCTGGATGGATGCAAAACGTGAGGATTTGTCTTCCTTTGCCAGACATCTGGGAAACCCTTGATAGAGAAAAGCAGTCTTCTTCTCTCATAAATTAATTCCTAGTTACTTGACTATGGCACCAGAACTGACACAAGGGTTGCTCACAAACATGTCCATTTTTTCCAAAATCCCTTTTCATACACAAAAATCGGAAGAGCCCACTATGAAATTCAGTGGAAATTCCCACATAAAATGACAGTGGATGTACCTATCTTGAAATATTTACTGAATAAATACGGAGTGTTTCTAGGGTACAAGAAGTTTGAAATCGCATTTTGTTCCAATCTGTGCATCATCATCATCATCATCATCATCATTATTTTGGCATCCCATTTAGCTCATGGTATGGGATCCAAAAACGCATAGGAACTAATTACAATGGAGTGGCATTTACATTCCTTGAGGGTAGACCCGCAACCATGCCGAAATCTGTCCTGCTTATTTCGAAACAAAACGACCGAGCGTGCAGGAGGATCAGTGCAAGATAATCGCAGGAAAAGCGGCTTTCCCAAAGTAATCCTGGAAGAAAAAGGGACGGATGTGCTTTAAAAAGACATCCCCGTCCAAAAAAAACCCCCCACACCTGCAGCGCCTACAAATCATAAATAATCGGGGCTTCTTTTCATTCTGGCGCCCAGACTACCTTCTTAAGGCTTGGCTGGCACCGTTTGGGCGATCCACACAGCCTCAGAGGCGATTATGATTTTCAAGGAAAGAACCAACCGCCCCACCTGAGACACCACTCCCGCGGAGAGAGCCCGCGCCAACATCAGTCCCGCCGCCGTGGGCTGCACGGGATCCCAAGGGTTGGAGGAAACCATGGTCCAGCAAGCCTTCACGCGTCACACAGGCGCGCGCGCGCCGGCGCGCGCCTCAACCGTCCACCCGCCCGTCTAGGAAGCGCCTCCCGGAGATGCCTGGAACCCGCGCGCCGCCATGTTGAGTGCGGCCGAGCTGCTCTCCCTCCGCACGAGTCTCCCGCTTTACCACCGAAGGAGATTCCTCCCACTTCCGCTATGGGCCGTCCCATATCACGATATATATCCCAGCGGGGTCCACCGAAGCATCGATTCCTCTGTACAAAGAGTTGGTGGCGTTTTCCCGCCCACCTCGGATCTTCCGGCCATTTTGATTGTGGCGGAAGGCACTCGGGATACTCTGGGTAATCCTCCCACATCCCCGAGATTCTCAAATATTATTTTTCCGAGCGGAGAAACGCGCCATTAGAGGCTAGGCTGGCTGTCATCCGGGTGCTTGGCTCCTTTCGCCCACGACTGAAGTCGCCTGGCCGCTGTTTCTCGTCGTCCTGCGTATGCTTGTTGCTAGGATGCGAGGCTGTGCCGGCTAAGTAAAGGGACTAAGGTAATCCCCGTCCTCCTTTCAAGGAGGTGTCCCCCCCCCCCCCGGGATCTCCCGTGGCGGCTTCCCTAGGGGAGATCATCTACTGAGGGCGTTGGAGTCCAAGTAGGAGAGCTGAAGTTGGTAGGCTGATCAGGGGAGACCAACTCCGTTAGAAAGTGCAGCAATAAACATCGGGACGATCATTGAATGGCAGAGAAGAAGAAAGTTTTGGGTCTGGTCGTTTATTGAGGAAGGAAGGAAGGAAGATCGATCTAAATGGTCATCCAGTTTTTTGTAGCCGTAACGTGTCGTCCTGGAAAGTTAAATCCCTTTGAGATGACGCTTTCGTGTTGCCCTAAACCATAGTTGGTTTGGTCTGTGTTTCATGCAGTGTGATCTGTTTAGTAAAACTGTAGTTAACCGGACCCAGCCGCTCATCCGGATTAGTCGGCGTGGGATTAGCGTGATTTGAGTGTGGTTTACTTCAATGGAGAAATCATTTTTCCTGCGAAGTTCAGGAATTGCGTTGATGCCGCATCTCCCCTATGCCGCCCGCCTGTCTCTTTTGGCGCAGCAATAAAAAGAGAAAGAGAAACAGATAACATCGTGAGTTATCCTGCTTATTTTCCCCCCATTCCTTATCTGTGAGAGGAAGATAAATATTCGCCTAAATATAGTTCGTTGGGGGCCCCTTGATGGTCAAAACTGAGGTTATCCCAAATTCTCAGGTTGACTTCCCTTAGCTGCCCTTCTCAGCCGCCCTTCTCTTTACACAGCTTTCTCAGTTCCAGATAAAAGAAGGCAAGCAGTAGTACAAAAGCTAGTGAGAGAGAAATTCAGTAATACAGATAGTCCTCGATTTACAACCATTCATTTAATGACTGTTTGGAATTACAATGGCATTGAAAAAAGTGATTTATGACTTCCACATGACTGTTGCAACATCCCCATGTGATCAAAATTTGGGCGCAACTGGCATGTATTTATGATGGTTGCAAAGACCTGGGGTCACCTGTGGTGACCTGACAAGCAAAGACAATGGGGAAGAGATTCCCTTAACCACCATGTTACTAACTTAACAACAGCACTGTTAACAACTGTGGCAAGAAATGTCATAAAATGGGCAACTCTTAACAACTGTCTTGTTGAGCAAAGGTAATTTTGGGCTCAGTTGTGGTTGTAAGTCGATGACTACCTGTACTGCCTAAAACATGGTTAGATGAACAAACTTTTCTTAATATGCCAATGTGGGGAGAAAAATGTATTGCTGTTATTAACAAAAAAGGCATTAGCTTGAATGAATACAAGAATTTAACCTATAATCCCTACAGTATTTTTTTATAGTACTGCTGATTTGACACAGAAAACAGTAATTAATCAGGCAGTATTATGTTAAGGAAAGCAAAATTAGAAACAGTGCTACTTGTTACTTTTGGACTAGTGTTAATGCAAAAGTGTTTTAGAGCTTCCAAGAGGAAAATATTTAGAAAACCTGTTGATTTTATATGAAACAAATCTTGTGACTGCAGCATAGAGAAAACTCGTATACTATTCATATGTGGTCAAAGGAAAACACAGCTCACTGGAAGCTATAACTGTGTGGAGTCTTGGATTTATTTACAGTAGTACCTCAGTACCCTTCGTTAATTGGTTCCAGGAGGTGCAATGAGTACCAAAAATAAATAAATACCAAACACATTTTTCCATAAGAAATAATATATTGAATCACAAGGCAGCCTACACTGAGTTCTAGCTTGCGTGTTGATTACCAAATAAACAAATACTGGGGCAAAATTATCGCACCAAAATGCATTGAGTTTCAAATTTGATGAATTTCAAAGCACTTGAGTACCAAGATACCACTGCATTTGCCAGGGCTTCTATGCTGCTAAATTCCCATAGGCTGTAAATGGCTTACAAAATACTGTATAGGGTTAAAAGCATCAGTCACATAAAAGGGTTAACCAACATACCATAACAATTGGGTAGGCCAAACCTCTCCATCCCTAAATATATTTACAAACAACAAACTCTTCATAACTGTTAAGAAGCCCAAGGACTTCCTGCTTGGATGTAAGCAGTGGAAACATGGAGTCATTATAAAAAAGACTTTCCTACAGTTTTACTTCTTTTTAAATTTTTAAATTTAGTTTTATGTGTACGTATTTGGAAATATACTGAATCCCTGGAGTGGAGGTTAATAAATTGCCATGGACTCTAATGTTATAAAAACTGACTATCTGTTCAGTTACTATTATATAATGTATCTATTTTTCCCAGCAGTTATGAATTAATCTTTTTTGAATGCAGAAGCATAAACATGCTCACTGAAAACCAATAATTTTGAGTAGGTCTTGGTTTCAGGTTAGCATGAATTTAATACAGTGTTTTCATTTATCATTTCCATCTTTTCTGTTATATAGCAACATTTTCATATATTTTTATCTTATTACTAGTGAATGTTGTGTTAAGATTAATTTTATGCAATAGTGATAATTTGGGTAACTTACATTTACGTGAGTCAGTGGCATGGAAGACCAGGCCCCAATTTAATCATAGAAGTGAGAATATTGAGAAGAAAATCATATGGATACATCTTTATTTAATGTATTCTCAATTGACTTTTTAATAGAAAGTAATTTCTTGTTGCCTAATGTAGTGTGAATGAGGGGGACTCCACTACACATCTGCCACAGTCCTTTTGTTTGCCAGTTGCAAAGACAAGAACAGAAAGATGGGAAACAGTGCCTTAAAAGCACATTTGGAGACAGCCCAAAAAACAGGTGTATTCCAATTAACTGGAAAAGGCCTTTCTGAGGTAAATGACAATTTTGTATACATATGGTACAAAATCATTTTCCTTATTCCATAAAATGCTAGAAAGATAAAATTATGTCTTGGAATTCAGAATATTGTCTTTTTAATTACATATTTATGGGACTGAATTTGGCTATTTCAGACTTTACATTTTAGACCATTTCAGGCTTCGAGTAGACTATTCTGGTTTTATTGGGAATCCAATAAGTATATTCTAAAATCGAAGTATTTTATTTTCAGCTTGATACTATCCAGTTTGTTTGTTTGTTTTAAAAAGCTGTTTTAATCCTGAAATCAAATGTTTGTCTCAAAATGGAGCATTTACCAGTAATGTTGGAATATTTCTGAATGCATTCAACCTGAATGCAATATATTTTGCATACTTCTAATAAAAATGTTAATTACGTTCTAATTAATATCTGCACTATAGAAGTATTGATCCTGTTCAATATTATAGAAATCAGTCTGGATTTCTAAAGATCAGTTTGGATTTAATGGAAGCTTACCCCTGATGATTGTATTTAAAAATTGCATTTCTGCACAGTTTTACTAAAGCTCTCTGACTTTGTTTTAATTTCTAAAAAGAAATATAACTTAATTAGCTATTATATTCATTAAGCAACTATGACAGTTCATATGAGGTTTTATTTATTTTGATTTTGCATAATATGAAATATTTTACTGTGTTGGATTTTGTTCCAATTATGATAAATTGATTTTGGACAGATTTCCCAATCCTTTCCCAATCTTTCATTATTTGAGGGTATGTAACACTACAAAACATAATTTTTATTACAAATTTTCTGATTCGGTATAGTTGTTGCAGTTTTTAATTCTTGGAATAATTTCATCAATATCTGAATTCTTTTTCAGTTTCCTGAAGATCTACAGAAGTTGGCAAGTAATCTCAGAACAATAGATTTGTCCAACAATAAGATTGAATCGCTCCCACCTTTTATAGGAAAGTTCTCTGTATTGAAAAGTCTTGCTTTAAATCACAACAGACTGAGTATGTTTACTTAGGTATCTTTAGCTTGCTATATATTGCATATTAAATAATGTTTTAGTACTAACAAAGATTGTAACTGCAGTTACTTGTTACTAAGGTAATGTGTTGCTAAATGCCAAGGTAATCAGAATTATTTTTATTCTTATGAAATAGGGACTTGCTCAGCTAGAATAATTTTTATTGCTTGCTCTCTTCTCACATCGACTCAACTGCAAGAATTCTGGTGGAAAGTGAAGCCTGTATATTACTCCAGGCAATTCGGCAGTATATAAGTAGAATAAATAAATTATATCTGGTATGTTATATATCATATTATACAAAAGAACATATTATATTATGCATCTTTATTCTAAGGAGCATTATATAGTAGAATAAAATATTTAGTCTTGATGTTTTAATAATTGTTCTTTTTTTCTTGGCAGCATGACTTAATTCTATTTATAATTTATTGCTAGCTGTATTACCTGAGGAACTCTGCAAGCTGAAAAAGCTGGAAATTCTACATCTGAACAATAACCAATTGACACGTTTGCCTAGTGGCTTTGGACAACTTTCAGCGCTAAAGACTTTGAGCCTTTCCGGAAACAAGCTTCAAACTATACCTGTTCAACTATGCAGTCTTCATCATTTAGACGTGGTAGATCTTTCCAGAAATCAGATCCAGAGTATCCCAGACACAATAGGAGAGCTACAGGCCATTGAACTGAACCTAAATCAGAATCAGGTCTGGAAGTATATTTTTGTAGTTGAGCATTGTTATGTGATGTCATAAATACTGTGGGATGGAGATATAGTTAATGCTATAAGCCAAATTTGCAAGAGGTGGGGATTTATTTGGCATTAAAAATAGCCCTTGGCTAACAATGGTAATTGGGTCTGAAATTTGCTAAATGTAGTCATGAAGTCCATGTTGTAAACTGCATCACTTAGCAATGGCAACTATGGCAGACCCCATTGTTGTTATAACCAAATCCCACTAGTTACTAGGAGAGGACCCATCTTGATCCAAGCTATTCCTCCCTCCTATCTTTGAGCCTCAGGACTGCCTCCTCTGGGACTCCTATCCACCCACCTATCTGCCCCACCTTTGGCTTCCCTGCACAGTGGCACACCCTGGTGAAGCTGGCAGTGCTGATGGTGCTGGGGCTGAAAATAGGGGCATGAGCCACCCCCACCTCTAGGCCTCTACTTCAGCCCAGCACTGCCAAGGAGTTCTTCCTCAAGCCCACTATGGTGGTTAGAGACCCCAGTTTCACAGGGCAAAGCCCTAGTCATCCTTGTTGTCTTGCACTCCATGAGTACTGCCATACCTAGCTGAACTTTGCTATCTTCTGCTGCTGACAAAATGCACCTTTCTTGGCCTTATGTGAGAATGATGTGCACACATGGAATTAGGTATTGTGTGAGCTTGAATAAGAAAATCTACTACAGGTACTCCTGGATTTACAACCGTTCATTTAGCTCCCATTCAGAGTTACAATGGCACTGAAAAAGGTGACTTACAACCATTGCAGCTTCCCAAGGTCACATGATCAAAATTCAGATGCTTGATAACTAGTTCATATTTATGAACGTTACAGTGTCCCAGGGTCATGTGATCCCCTTTTGCGACCTTCTGATTAGCAAAGTCAATGGGGAATCCAGATTCACTTAACAACCGTGTTACTAACTTAAGAAATGCAATGATTCACTTAACTGTAGCAAGACAAGTAGTAAAATGGGGCAAACTCAATGAATATCTCACTTAACAACAGAAATGTTAGTATCAATTGTGGTCATAACTTGAGGACTAACTGTAGCAGATTCTCTTTAGGCACATTAATAAAAAGTTGAAATAGTTCTCTTAATAAAATCAAGAATTCTAACATTCTAAATTGAGGTTAATGTTGATGGATAAAATATAAACTAGACAGTCCTTGACTTACAACAATTCACTTAGTGACCATTCAAAGTTACAACAGCACTGAAAAAAGAGACTTATGACTATTTTTCAGACTTAGGACTGTTGCATGGTCACATGATCAAAAATCAGATGCTTAGCAACTGACTCATATTTATGATGGTTGCAGCATGCTGGGGGCATATGACACATCCCATTCCATGTAGCAGGGATCAGAATGGGCAGAAAACGGGGCACGCAGAGGCTGACAGTAGGGAGTGCAGAGGCAGCAATAGGCGATTAGTAATCCCTGCAGCCTGAAATAACTGATCCTTGGGAGGCCAATCCAACCGACCATCAGCTGCTTGTGCTAATCAGGTTATGCTGAAGCTGACCAGGATGTTTGCTGTTTGCTGCAAGTAGGCAAACTGCTGGGAGGCAGAGGCCAAAGGGTGGGGGCCGACGGTGGGGCGTTGGCAACAGTCACTATATAAGACACACAGATATTTCCACCCACTTTTTTGGGAGGGGAAGTATGTCTTATACACGGAAAAATATGATATGTACTGTGCTGAAATTGTAGTACGAGTTTTCAGCAATCTTCTTGTCATGGTGGCTTGATGAGCTATAGCAAAACAAATTCAGTTCATGTGCAGTCTATCAATATAGGACCAGTTTTTAGAAACATGATAATACTTTCGTGTTTTCCTTTTTAATTTTTCTAATTGGGGAGACAAACTATGATCATTGTAACCATCTTTTTGCTTATTTCTTTGGGCCTATAACAGATTTCCCAGATCTCCTCCCAGATCTCTCATTGTCCACGTCTCAAAGTTCTGCGCCTTGAAGAGAACTGCCTAGAACTAAGTGTACTTCCTCAGAGTATTCTTAGTGATTCTCAGATTTCTCTACTTGCTGCAGAGGGCAATCTTTTTGAAATCAAGAAACTTCGAGAATTGGATGGCTATGACAAGGTTTGTTGGAAAATCCCATATATGTATTTCTCTTTTCCACTACTTAGTAACATTTTACCATATATTTGGGTGGGGTAGTGGTCAAATGGCATCAGTTGTTAAATGAAATCATAAAAAAGATAGCAATTTTTAAGCTTGAACTCCTGATTCATCTTAAAGTTTTGAAAAACAGCTACATTTTCCTAATTAATAGGTTAATATATCAGAGTTGTATGAGTGTTTTAAAAATACTCCTTGGCTCATTGCACTAAACCAGATGTCAAACTCACACCGTCAGATAATCACGTATTGTGACATTTTCCCCCTTCGCTAAACCCAGGGTGGGTATGGCCAATGTGTGACACATCCAGGCTGTGGGCCGTGAGTTTGACACCCCCCCCACTAAACGGTATACCTTTCAAAACATTTGTCAAAGTGGTTATGTAGTTTTATATAACGACTAAGAGATCCCACTGAGGAAACATGAAATGTTTCTATTCTTGGTTGTTGAGATCTATATAACTATGATTTAAAAGAGTTCAATTTTAAAGGTAATTACAATGGACATTAAAAATGGCAAGTAATATGATTAAAATGGTCCCTCTTAAATTGACTGAACACTGCTTTATCAGATAGCTATGAACCTCTTGTCCAACAGCAGGAGATTTAGGAAAGACAACACAGAAGTTCTGAATTAATATAGTACGTACTGAAATTGTAACTAGTCAGTAGAAATAGATTATGTACTAAACAGAAAAAAATAGAAAATCATAAAACTAGAACTCTTAGCAAGAGTTATCTAGAACTTGATTTATGTGATATATTTGTCAACAAAACTTTTTTTTTTACATTTTAGTATATGGAGAGATTCACTGCTACAAAGAAAAAATTTGCCTGAACTACTGTGCCAGTTTTATCTTGTGAATGAAAGGACAACAAGAAATGTGACTGGTGTGTGGATCCAAAATGCAACAAGCCTGTTGGGAGAATGACATTCAAGCCTTTATATAAAGGCAAAAGAACAGTGGCCTCTTGGTTTCAAAATGCCTTGATGTTTTAGATCTCACAAAATGAATCCAAGAATTGGTAACCTTGGATATGATGCTTAACATCCACTTCTTAAGTCTCCATCTACCAAGACTGAGAAGAAAATTACAAAATGACCTGAGCTGAAGAGGTTTTATCTTGACAACTTCAGACATAGGAGGCAGGGCAGATGGAGATAATGGGCTATGTGTGTAGGATCACCTGCCAGGACTGTCTCTAATTCAATATAGATTAACTCCGCAATGCAAATCCATCCATCTCTTGGCTTTAAATATTTTAAAGTGTATGTAGGGCTGGCCATTTGAAAAATTACGTACAATAGAAGCACAAATTATGGATGAGCAGATAGTGGCTTAATATACATAATAAAAAGACAGTTGTCCTAGATTCACATCACAGTCATTCTCTAGATGGTTTGTCTTCCACTTGCTAGTCAAATAATTCACCTTAGTGTGCTAAACTGATGGCTTGCAAAATAGGACACTGTTTGCATCTGAATCGTCGTGGGAGTAACAAACTCCAATGTTTGGGGTGGGGTGGGGTTTGATCACTGTATTGATGCCTTATGCAAAGCACCCATGGATATTTAAAATATGCAACCTTGGAATAATTTACATGCTTTTTACAAAAACCATACCTCCACAACTTTCTTAAATTTTTTTGGCACCTTTTGACAAAATAAGCTGAAATATATTCTTATGTATTGGAATGGCAAACATGCACCTGAAACTTTCTGTAAAATGTACTGTTCATGTAAATGAAATTTAAATTAAAACGTAAAGCAACTCTACAACCCTAGGAAATGGTCATAAATGAAAATGATTGGGTGCTTCATCATTGGGTTGAAACACATACATGATATATTGTTACCAATATTTTTTTTCATACACTACAGCTTCCAGCTATATTTCTCATTTTTTCTACTGCTACTTGTAATCACAACTGTAAAGACCCATTATATGTTGCATGCATTATAAATCAATGATTGGTACTGTGAGTACCAATGGGTTATTGTGCTATTCTAACATCAGGACTGGGAATGATTGATTGGAGGTGAAAGGAGTTCGTCAGTTATGAAACCTAGGAAATGGTAATAATTTATCTTAACTATTGGTAGCTGTTAGATTTCTTTATATTTGGTTATAATCAGTAACTCCTTGCCAAACCATTTGTGATGCAGATAACTGGAATTTACCCCAAAGTTCTGCTTATGTTAAAACTAAACTTTGTGGGCTGTTTTGATGTTCCTCTACTAGCCACTAAGGGGACAAAATCAGTAATATAATGTTTAGCAATTTCATTTAATATAAACTTACATCAAATAAGATTGTCTGGTTTTTGAAGAAAAATAACTTCAAAGATGTTGAAGAAAAAAAAACCCCATGCCATTCCTGTCTATTATAACTGGATTGGGAATGTGTATCTATTCATGTTCTGAGAACTCCCTGTAATATGGCATCTGTATTTGACTTATACAGAGACAATAGTCAAGGTTTTTCTACTAATGCTGTCTTCTTTCATGCTAAACCATGTCATTTCCTAATTCTAATGGGTATTAGGCGTATTCAAGAAACCATGTTTTAGTTCACAGGTTGCATTAAGCCTATGACTGGATATTCTCTTCATCATGTGACATAAGTAAAGATTTTTCTTGAAACAATTTTCTTTCCATCATGAAACTCCAAGAAAATTTGGAATTCCTAGATCTTGGTTTTTGTTTTTGTTTTTGAAAGCAAAGGTGACTATATCCCATCAGCCCATATCAATGGAACTTAGTACTGGTTCACCTACTGGACTCAATAGGGAACTAAAAGCTGGATCCTTCGCTGCAAGCAAAACATTTACAGGGTGGGTCTGTTAACAGCATAGGACAGTTTAAGGCCATTCAGACTTACACAGGTACCTGAAGAGTGAAAAGATTTATAAATTATATTTATTCAGCTCAGCAAGTATACAGGACATCTTGGGCATTCATTTACATTATAGCTAAAAACAGATTTGTACTGTTTGTCTTGTGATACTAAACTATGCAAAATTTATCATTTTTCATAAATTGTAATACCAGATTATGGGATCAATTTTCAATTTTTACGTTTATTACTAAGCAAGTGTTCATGGATCCCATACAACCTAGTGATAAAATGTAAGAGTACCATTTTGCTTAGCAGTTCAGCTAATTAGAGCTTCATAAAATATTACTAGAAAAAAATTAAAAATACAGAGATCCTGGAGGAATTGTGTTGCTTCTGCAGAATATATTTTCCAGCCAAATCCTGTAATTCATTTTGGTATCATTAATAAACATAATTTGAGAGGGATATGCCTGGTTTTTGCACTGTGCTACAATTCCAGCATTCCATTGTACATACAAGGTTATCTAGAAGACTAAGCTTTATAATAAAAATTAAACATTCAGTTGGAAATGTGTAAAGAAACAAAGCATGAGGAAATTATTTAAGAACAATCACAGTACAATTAGATTTGTTTTGAGCTTCTTTATAGTTATCTAGATTGTTGCAGATAATCCTTTGACTTGCAGCAAAACATGCAAGGACTAGAAGAACTTTATAGCTTCAAGTTGAATAAAATACAAGTTCTAAATATTGTGCTGTTGAATAAATCAACAATTTGGTGGATTCTTAATTAGAAGAGAATTAAAACTTTCTTGCAAAAGACTGAGCATCTAGTAGATTTGAAATTTAGTCATTTGTATAGATATGAAAGAGAAACCAAATCAAAAACCTTAATCCTGAAATGGGAGTAAACTGAAATAGGCTCTAGGTCAAGTACTTATTACAGCAAACTACACCATGTGACCCATTCAACAGCTTACAGCTCATTAACAGTGATTCATAGTGGTTTCCCTTGGATCCTTCTGCATACTAACATTTTTAAAGAAAATTTGATAAGCAGCAATTCAAATATAATAAATCAATGCATGGTGCCCGCAGAACCATGCCACCATTATAATTTTGTGAATTGGATCAAATTCAGGTCAATTTTAATAATAAAGCAGTGCTTGAAACTGATTTCTTTGAAAATCGTGAGTGAGAATGTATAGTCCAGATAGAAAATATGAAGCAGTATCGTTATTATCACTAAGAAGCAAATGGCTTTTGACTTCATTCAAACTTAGATTGTGCCCTGATTTTGATGTTTTAAACCCCACAGCAAGTATTCTTTAATAAATACAGCATTGAAATCACAATGTGCTACCCTCTACAGACTGTATGAATTGTTTATATTAAAAGGATAATAAATTTATATGAGGAACACCTTTATGAATTAAGTTTGCACATTTCTGATAAAATGTTTGAAAAGATCCACATAGAGATTTCATAGACCAATCTCAGCAGTATTATTATCTACAAATACACATCTTTTAAAAAATGGCAGAAGTTCAGGATATTTATATAAAGGCATATTTTAATTTCCTTGCAATCTCATGAGATTCCAAATGACCAAGGGTAACATGCTGTCTGAGTTGCCCTTTCCTCTAATTCCACTAACATACATAGTTTCTGTGAAAGAAGCAAAAGAAATTAAGATTGAAAAGTCCAATCTTTTGGAGACAAAAGTGAGGAAATAAGTTTAAATTTGTCTGAGTTGCATTTATGCATTATGGATTTTTGTATGCTTATTTACCTAATTTGCATGCAAATTAGAATAACTATGGCTTGAAAGTATATTTTATAATATATCCATTATCATCTTTCTCTTTCATGAAAAGCTTGGTAATGAAATCAAATATTTAAAAAAAGTAGGGACAAACTTAATTTCTACAAATATGTACATTTCATGAAAATCAATCATCCAGCAATTCGGCGATGCTATGTAGTATTAAGTGAGGTAATTAAATCTAGTGAGTGCATTTTCTTTGCTTTTATACTCGGTCACTTTGCACTCTTATCTCTGAGTTGGAAAGGAAAGGGAAAAAAAGGGTGGTAAGACTAACCTCACAGAAAGGACAAAACCAAGAAAAATGAAGCCCTGAGGATATGAACATGAATAAGAAAGTTATACTTCTGTTGTGCTCTTTTCCTGGATTTTCATACTAAACATGTACAATACAATAATGTCCTGCTTTGTTTCATTTTCTAAACAGTTGCTTCTCTTCTTTGGAATTTGAAGATATTTGTAGAATAAGAAAAGGTTTCAGTTGACTGAAAACTGGCAATGGCTATCAGTTCTCAATAAGCTTTTTGGCTCTTGCATTGGCTTGCTCAATACGGTCTTTGTTGGTTTCAGCCTGAAACAGAAAACAAAATGCAAAGTTACTAGTGAATTATAAAGGTGCACAGAAACGATTCAAGTCTCTTTATATTTCTTCAAGAATTGCCAAGCATATGGAGAGCTAAAACAGAGACGTTTAAAGTTATATGAATAGAAAAAAAATCCCCTTTCTCAATTCTTTCAGGATATGGCTTTTTGTAAATTGCTAGGAATTCTGTAAGGATTCAGGATATTCAAATGAAAGAAATTAAATATAGACAAAGGACAAATTCCAACTTGGGGAGAAAGTACTGGGGTATATGAGTCCACTGATTTGCTTAGAAAACAGCCACAGAAATTAGCCATGAAAGCACCAATATATTTAAGAGCAAGGAAGAAAACAACATAGGTTTACAAGGACTTTTCAATAAGTTCATAGCTGACAGATACAAATACATTCTAAGAAATATTCTCATTATTATACTGCTTCACTTATATATAGTATGGTTAATATTTTAATTT
>JANHFR010003571.1:2123-15745 GCA_032468015.1 Mimophis mahfalensis
AGATTCGAACATGCCTAATTACAGGCAGCTGGCTTGCTAGGCTAAGTCCTTGCAGCCTGCTCCACCAAGGTCTCTTGACTTTTATGACTTCTCTGTGAATGACTCTGAGTGTGTACTATATATATATATACACAGGTACACATATATACATGTACACATAAGAAAAAAATAAATTATCTGTGAAAGAAGGGAACAATTTTGCTGTTTCTCCTTGGAACAAAGCTGAAAAAGATTGACTATTTTGGAGCCAGAGAATCTGTTAAATTTGTTTTCTACTGGAGTGAGTGTTTTATAAGCTGAACTGGAGGGAGTGTTAGATATACCAGCTAATTGGTCCAAATTCAACATCAAAGCTTTTGTGGGTATCTGTTTGTGCAAAGAAAGTTACACACATTATACAGGACAATAATTATTCAGATTAACACATTGAATGTTTTGGAATGTATAGATGTAGGAAACTTTGGTAGAAGATGATATTCCCCAATTTGTCAACTTTTCTCTTTTTGCTATTAAAATATTGAAAAAAAATCATGGTCAATAATAATTAAACATGATATTAAATTTATATATAAAAGTGTGTGTGTGTGTGTGTGTGTGTGTTCTGTATACATTCTGAAATAGCTTGACCAATTTCAACCGAACTTGGTACAAGATAACTTACCCTCTGTGAACAATGTGGGGGTGAGACAGCCCTAGCACCCCTCAGGGGGTCTGTGTCCCCTACAAATAGTGCTGAGCTGGTGGTGTCACAGTACTCCACAAGGGGGCTCCCTCTGACATGCGACACTGTTGGAGAGACCAGCATCCGGCCCAAAGAGCTACTCACTTGTGACACTGTATGACAGACCAGCGTCAGACCCATAGAGCTACAGGATCATAGAGCTATTGCAGGCGAAACCAGGTTATCAGCTAGCGTAAAATCAAAAGAAAACACAAACTCCTGTTACAAGGTAAGCAAAGAAACTGTATTTTACGGTTAACTAAGGATTGATTGAAGAAAGTATACATATTGAAAAGACAACCGCGCATCCCATCCTATGATTTTTGACAAGTGGGTGATCAATTAAAATTACTCTGAGTTGTTTTTACATATATTATCTTGCTATTTTTATTGAACCCACTTATTTAATTATTTTATATTTGTATTACTTGCTTTTTATTGTTCACCGCCCTGAGTCCCTCGGGAGAAGGGCGGTATACAAGTTCAATAAACATTAAACATTAAACATATAAATAAATAAGAGGCTGAAAATCTTTGCCCTTCTTTTATTGGCCCTGTGGGAAGTCAGTTCTTTACTTGGAAAGAACAGGAGTTTCACGGTCTGCAAGATGGTATCCACTGTGCTATAGTTCAAGCCCTGCCCCATTTGCATAAATGAGTTGGGCGTGAAACTGCCTCTTTGGGAGGCTTTGATTTGCTGAGGGGGACTCATCACTTTGCAATTTTTTACTCCCTGGGAGATGCCCTGGGAGGCAGTTTAACATGTCTTTCCAAAGATTGTTTCTCTTTTTTGGAGTACATTTAAACTCTCATTGAGCAAATAAGCAGTTGTACAGCAGTTTACAGAATATTTTCTGTCATGTTTATATGTGTATTTGTATTTGCATAACAACATCTCAGGTTTCAGGGTTGTGCTGAGAAGGGCATCGATTTCAGTCTTGAATTTTGAAGGTGTCAGTGGTGAAGGGTGAGAATTGAAAGCATGCATCCTATTCCTATCCTAAGAGAGGAAGGGAGACTTGCCTGTTTCCTAAACTGTAAGTAGAGGTAAAGTTACTTAACCAAGTTATATTTCCAGGAGACCAAACTCACTGCAGCTTCACAGAATGTTATCTTAAAGTGCATGTGTATGCATTATTATCATTTTCCCCCCTTTTCTTGAAAAGAGAATCCTAAAATCCATCATTGCCACTGACAAAAAGAGACACTTGGTGAATTGCAGGAATCTGAAAAGGAAAATCCACAGGTCTATTATTATTTTTTTTAAAGAAAGGTTGGGATATCTTGGGATTTAGTATCTAAGCTAAGGAGCTGAGCCGGAAATCCCAGCGATGTAATGAAAACAAAACGGACTTTTCACTTGCGCTGTGGCATTCTGGCAGTCAGAATGCTTTCGTGTGCCAATGTTTTTATTGTAGGTTTTCTCGAGAGAAGTAGTGGAAATGAATCGTTAACCCCTTAACTGGAATAAATGCTTGGAATTGCAAGCACAGCAGCGGCAGTAAACTGTGTTTTCCACTATTTAGCATTCTAAGAGTGGCAGACAGTGATGGAAGGGGCAGAGCAAAGCTTTCCCTCTACAAGTGGGGTGAATCAGTGCTGTATTTCAAGCAACTACCTCTTTTTGTCTTCCTTCCCCTGAGGGGTTCATTCATGGTCTACCATCTTGTGGTGTGTGCATATGCACCTGTGCACACACAGGCATGCATATTTCTTAAAAACCCGATAAACTGGAATATCCCCTGACATTATAGCTTCTTGATATTTGTCACCATCTTGAGATTAGAATAGAATGAGCTGGAGGTCTTCTAGTCCAGTCCCTTACTCAAGCAGAAGAACCTGTACCATTTTAGATAAGTGGCTATCTAGACTCTTCTTTAAAACATTCAGTGATGGAGTGCCCACGATTTCTAGAGGAAAGCTGTTCCACTGGTTAATTGTCCTCACTGTTAGGAAGTTTCTCCTTAATTCCAGGTTGCTTCTCTCTGATTAATTTCCAACCATTGTTTTTTGTCCTGCCCTCCGGTGCTTTGGAGAATAATCTGACCCCCACTTCTTTGTGGCAGCCCCTCAGATACTGAAGTGTTGCTAGGAGTATGAGTTGATACTCATCATATTCTAAATAGAATAGGTTGATACTTAACAGAATTGGACAGAAAATTCACGAACAAATACCGATTGAACAGGCTGGGTTTAGATCTTATCGGAGCTGTGCCAATCAAGTCCTTAGTTTTATTAGCCACATTGAAAGCAGCTATCAGAAAAAAACTGAAAACATCTGTTGTATTTGTGGATCTCACAGTAGCATATGATGTAGTGTGGAGGGACAGACTATTAAGCAAATTCCTCCATGCTGTCCCTTGTAGGACCATGGGTCCCCTAATAAATAGCATGTTCTCAGCAAGGACCTTTCAAGTCATCATGGGTGATAAAATTAGTAAGGAAAGATACCTGAATAATGGACTTCTTCAGGGCTCTGTACTGGCCCCATCCTTATTCAACTTATATATTTCCGATATACCACCCACATTATCAACAAAGATCTCTTATGCTGATGACCTGGCATTAGCATATAGCCACAAGGACATCGAAGTCACAGAAGGTATATTCACAGCTGACCTTACAACTCTGAGCACATATTTCCACCAATGGAGGCTTATCACCAAGCGTAAGCAAAACAGTCACATCATGTTTCCACCTCAATAGTAAACTGGCAAAAAGAGAACTCAAAGTATACCTAAGTAACAAATTGCTCCCATATGGGACAACACCAAAATACTTGGGGGTCACCTTGGATAGGACTTTGTCTTTTAAAAAACACATTCAGAATATGGCTGCCAAGGTTAACAGCAGAAATAATATTTTGCAAAAACTATGTGGAACAACTTGGGGAGCTTCAGCTCCAACTCTTTGATGCGCAGCCCTTGGGCTTTGCTACTCTGTAGTGGAATATTGCACACCTGTATGGATAAACAGCTCACATACAAGACTTGTTGATGCTCAACTCAACCATACGATAAGATTAATTACAGGGTATATAAAATCCACACCTATTCACTGGCTACCAGTTCTCAGCCGCATACTTCCCCCCGCACTTACAACGACAAGAAGCTCTCATTCGGGAGTATAGTAAGATTCTGATAAACTCCTCTCTACCAATTCATGGCTATACCTCTGATCTCTTAAGATGTCGATTAAAGTCAAGAAATCCGCCACTTCTTACAGCACTTGAGTTGCTGGCCGAACGTCAGAGCACCACACAAAAGTGGATGGAAGCATGGAGTAGCTATGCCCCCCAAGATATTTACAAGCATATTAATCCTAATAGGATACCTCCAGGATTTAATTTACCCCGACACATATGGGTGACATATAATAGAATTAGAACAACTCATGGGATGTGTGTTGATTCTTTGTATAAATGGGGAAAGACACCTTCAGCACAATGTGATTACGGGGCTTCCTGACAGACTATCCAACATATAGTGAAGGAATGCACTAGTAGAAGATACCCAGGAAATTTTAAGGACTTCCTCTGTGCAACAATGGCAGCTACTGACTGGATTTCCAAACTCGACATTAAATTCTGAAATTTTATTTCTGTTTCCCTCTTAGGTTTTATTGTTGCTCCTTTTTAAAATTGTTTTAATTTGTAAATATGAAGTGCTTTTAACATTGTGTGTGACCAGCCGTACGCTAAATAAATAAATAATCCAAATAGAAAATATAATTCCTATCTAAAATTACTTGACTGAACATACAATATTTGGAGCCCTGGGTTCTTCTGAAAGAAAAGTTGAAGCAGATTTAATAATATCTGAAAATCCATTTATGATTAGATTTGCATGAGCAAGAAAGAGGAAATTTGCTTACTCAAGAAAGCAGGATAGATTAAAGAAAACCTTATCCATATTAGAAGCATCATGTGCGGAGAACACAAATCTGTTTAAAAACATACATAAACAACCTTCAGTATTCTTCTTTTACTTGAAAATTGGATAAGTTAAACTAATTAAGCTGTGCTTGCCTGCCTGCCTATATCTAGAGGAAAAAGGCTGGGGCTGTCCTGTTCTGTTGATTCTTCTGTGGGGTTTTTTTGGTGATTTTTTTTAACCTTTTGATCATGGCTACTGCATAGCAATTTAAGCCCCTCCTTCCCCCTTCTCTCATTAGGATCTTTTATCTGCCTTTATGCTAGCAGAACTGTATGGCACATCTTAATCTAGCCTTTAGAAATTGGCAAAGCAATTAAAATCATTCAGCATCTCCCTTTTGCTGTCCCAAACGCCTGTGTCTCCTTGTCTGGGAGGACCAGTTTCCAGTCTTTGGAATTTCACTGCCTTGCATAATTTAGGCATAATTGTGCAGCTGCTAGAGGGGCCATGTCTCCCCAGCTGACCTTGGTCAGCATGCCTGGTTGTTGAATAGATGCTTTGCCTTCTTTCTTTCCACTTTGACAGCTCCCTCCTCCCTCCTCCCTCCCACCTCTCCACCCATTATACACACTCTTCTTTCAGACTATTCCTTTTCAGTTTTCATTTGGAAAATTTGTTGATAGCTTGGGAAGGTCTGTTGGTGGGGCTGATGATCATAATAAGGTTGATTGTTAATAATTCTGTGTCTCCTTTTTAAACATTGGAAGTCATTACATAGTCTTCTGTGAGGTGCCCTACTCTAATTTTGTAGTATTGTGCAGTGACAGACATGTTTTCCACTGGGTCATAAGGATAGCCAGCAGGTTTGGCTAGTCCTGATCCTCTCCTCAAAGGAGGAAAGATGCATTAGGGTATGGTGGCAAAGAAATCAGAAGTCTGGTAGCATCTTTTTCAATTAACAAATTTTAGTCACAAAAGGTGCTACTAGACTCCTGATGTTTTGCCACCATAGCTTTTGGTGTACCTGCATGGGTATGACTGAATGCCTCTTGGAAAAGAGGTAATGTTGTGATTTAGTCTGGCTGAGTTAATGCAATCTTGTCTTGAGATGATACATTTGGAATATTTTTAAAAAGCTTTACAGGCAGATTGTGAGAGTTTATAGTATATGTATATGTCTCCATATGTAGCTTATATGATATATCCTACACATAAAATGGAAGAAACAGCACATAAGGATGTTTTTTTTACCATAGACTCTATAATATAGTTATAAATAGCTTGGGAAATGCTCTGAAGCTTTGTGGTTTAAAACTGAGTTAGTCTCTTATCTAATCCTAATCTAATCTAAAACAATCTGACCATAATCTAGACCTGGGGCATCAAACTCAATTTCATTGAGCGCCATATCAGGGTTGTGTTTGACCTTGGGGGTGTGTGGCATGGTGTGGCCAGGGTGGGTATGGCCAGCTCAATGTCACTTATGTTGAGGGGCACTTGTGGAGGCCTGAATGATCCGCCAGCAAAAACAGGCTCCTGAGTTCCGTTTCCAACTGCGATGACCTCCTGCAACCCTCTGCCAGCGAAAACAGAGCTCTGGCAGAGGCCCCGCATGCCGGTCCTTCGCTGTCTCCACAGCAGTCCCACAGGCCAGATCAAAGAACCCTGCAGGCCGGATCTGGCCCCTGGGCCTTGAGTTTGATACCCCTGATCTAGACTTTCTATAGATAACACTAGAATGGGATTTAGCTTGTGAATTTATTTCTAAGCCTAAATCCTATTTTAATCAACTTTTAATAAAGAGAATGCTTAATGTTAGTCTGATCCTTCTGTACTCACTCATCTAGATGCCAGGTTCGATGAATGCCACAACTATGCAATATCTCTTCCCTCTTAGGGTGAACCAGGTGCACAAACACAGAATGCCTGTAGTTTGTGAACCATCCATGAGAGAAAGGAATTCCACTCATTCAAACATACAGAGATTTGCAAAGATGAATGTATAAACAGAGTCTTCTGCTTTGAGAGAGAGGTGCCTTTAACTTTTTTTCTATTTTTTCCACAATATTTATAATATTCTTCTGAGTAACTCAGAGAGAGATTGAAATTTATTTTATGCTGGTGGTAGTGAAGAACATGCCAGAATGCTGGGCCAGTATAAAGATTTTTCATGAAGTAATAACTCCTCTGTATTTGCAGCCATTGTTTATTTCTTTTCCTAAGTGACCACATAAAAGGGGTAGAGGAAGCTAAGAAGGAAGCAAATACAAGCAGGGCTTCAAAACGCCTTGCCCTCCTTTTAAAAAGACGTTTATTATTATTTTCAGTGTCATTCTGGAGCCCAATGCTGTAAACGTGTCTGCTTGAACTCTTGGCTGGGGGAGGTGGGGTCTGAAACCTTAGACGCCAGAGCTGCTGCTTACTCCATACAGACAAAGTCCAGGCTACAGGACATAAAGAGAATGAAAACAGCCCTTGAATTGTTTCATTCTGTATTTCAAGTGGTTTATTCTCTCCCCTCCCTTCCTCAATTAATTTTCACCTGGCTGCCTACTGTTGGGTGAAGAGGCCCTGTTATTAGCTTGTTAAAAACAAATGGCATCTTGAAATTGAAGGGAACCACAAAAGTTTCTTATTCTCCCCCCTCCCCCCATCCTTCTAGTGGGGTGGAGGTGGCTAGCCTTGGCTTGGTGCCAGCCTGTCTTTCAACAAGAAGGGAACCATTCTGAGTTGAAATGTATAGAGCAGAGTCCAGGTTCAAGGGCTGAAGCCTGCCAGTGGACCTGGCCTCTTTGTTACTGATTAATGCCGCAAGCAGTCCAGCTGGTTTGCTCACCTCTGTCTTCAAGCCACCACGCTCCCTTCTTTGCTAAAAAACAAGATTTCCCACTGCCACTATTTCTGTTTCTCTTGATTTCCTTGTCAAGATGCCTCCCTCCGCTCTCTTACCGAATAACAACAGTTCCTTCCCTTTTCTTTCCCTTTACAGCCACATGAGGGCTGAACTCTTTTAAATGCATTCTTTATTTTGCTTGATACTTTCTACAACGTTTGGAATTTTCGGTTTCAGCTTCAGCATCTTCCAGCGAGTGAGGGTTGGCCTCGAATTTCCTTTGAGGCATTTAATGGAACAAAACAGCTTCTTTCAGCCACACTCTGGGAAGTCTGGCTACTTCCAGCTTTTTTCAACCCGTGGAAAGCACAGGACAAGGGAAGAAATTACAAGATCTTTTACTGTAGCTAAGCGTTGATATGCATGGCTAGACTTTGCTCAATAACTAACGTGCTTAGCTTAAAGTGCCAGAATTCGTCACCTTACATTCACTTTGAAGAGATGTAAATTAATGGCATCCTTGAATATGTACTAGCTGAGGATGAAAGTCATCTGCATTTAGAAATCAAAGATAAATCTACACCCAGGTTATTCCATACTCAGTATTTTTTTCCCCCCCCTTTCATTGTGTAGACAAGGTTGCTCAGATGGATTAAGTAAAGCAAGACACGGTGATAAGATTTTGTATCCATATAATATTTATAACGTAATAATTTATGTATTCATTATAGCTTAATATGAATCGATAGCATCTTTGAAGGTTAATGCCTTCTGGTTGATGGAAAGGAAGAGTTTTGCTAAAGGGAGATGGCGTTTTATCAGGGAATTCCAACTGGGACCAGGAAGTTAGGAAGATGGATCTTGAATTAGGGCAAGTCAAGACTAGTCGCAGCTCCAAAGAAGTGAAACCCTGTGATTACAAATCTCTTTAGAAATTGAGTTTGAGGTGTTAATCATTTTGGGTCTACAGTGTGTCCTGTGAAAAAGCGCTAGAAATTCCCTTTGCGCTAGAAATATATTCTGTGACTAGATATATGAGGGGAAAAAAAGAAGCCACCGATGTTTTGGGAGGCAATTTTGTTTGTTTCTTTTCCCGCCCCCCAAAACCTTAAAAAGTATATTATGAATTATTTTCTCATATTTTAAAATGTTTGGCTGTTGCTATGCAAAACAGCTCCAAAGAGCTATGTTATAGGAACACTTTTGCATAAAAGAGATCCACAATTTATGCTAGACTACTAGCGTCCCTGTATATATTTAATCTGATCTATATAATGTAATTTTCAAATGCAAAGACAAGAGTGCACTCCCCCCTGCCCCCCGCCCAGGAGACAATAAAATGTTCTCTTTGCTCGTGAACTTTCTTTTTCTATTCTGCAAGTTAGTCCCCTGTTCCTGTTCTCCCCTAGATTTAAAATACTGGGAGGGGCTTTGGTAGCATATATCCATTCATTGGCATTTGTAAAATGTGTGCAAATTTATTGTGAATATATTTCGCTTTCCACAAGATTTTTCAGATTTTTTTCAGACTGCCCTTCCCCCCTTTCCCTCCTCAGTGTCTTAGAATTCATGGAATGTTTACATCTGAACTGGTGGCTCAGATTTTCATGTACTCCTGTATTTACATTAGAAAGTCCTTGATTTCCTTTGTATCAATAATCACAAATTGAATAAAATGAAAATTATTAAAAATGTTGATGAAGGTAGAGGTTTGTAAGTGTGAAAGCAAAAGAGAAGGAAAAATAGTTCTGAAATGAAATTAAAAAGCGTAGTAGTTACACTGTACATAATGCAGATATATTAGTAGCTGTTTTGCATTTTGTCATATGTGAAAAAGCATCTTCAATAACCAAAGTATACTCTTCTTTACCAACTTAATTAGTTCATTGAATTAAATCTGTAAATTGTGAAGTGTGATTTCTAGGTGATTTCCAGTCAGGAGCTATGATTGATCGCTATAGACTGAAATATCAAATTGGATTAACTGCAGCAGAGATGAAAATGAAGAGTCACATTATACTGCCATGACTTAAACCCAACATTCAAGTGTAAATGTATTGTTACAGTCTAAATACACCTATAAAAAGCACCCAAATGCAATAATGGAAGTGCAATCTTAAATATCAAATATATAATTTTTAGATGCTAGTAAATTTTCTATGATAGCCTGAATATATGTAGGCCCCCCAAAAAATGAACAAGGAAAGAACTTTTAAAAGTTAATAAACATTTCATTGCCCTACTAAATTTCAAATTCAAAAGCTTATTGTACAGAAGAAAGTTTTGGCATTTTATCTTTATTTGGCCCCTTTAGCTTCAAATAGATGCCCATCTCTAACCCAAATTCAGAAAAAATTGAAGAAAGACCATCTGTGAATTGTTTAAGGACATTGAAGAGAAATAATGAGTTGTTAAAAAAAACCCCAAAGTTTTATAATATGGTAATGAAATTAAGTCCTTCTAAAAACTATCACAGATTTACTTCTCAGGGAAACAAATGATTGGGACAATTGACTTTACAGTTGGAACTGTTTTTCATTACAATATTTCCTTTGTATTAATCAGAAATAAAAACGCATGTAAATACTTCGCTGTGGGTCTTTATTATCCTTTTGCTCCCTGTCACAACTGCTCTTCCTCAACTTTTAAATAGTTAAGGAACTCAAAAAGTACACCGAGTAGCAGAAAAAGAAAGAATAACTCTCTTAAATTCTTGTTTAAACATTTCTCTCAAGCTGTTACTCCGGAAATAAAAAATGTGCACTGCTTGCCTATAGCAGATTCAGAGTTTATCTTTTGAAATGACATCCTCTCAAGTATGGAGTCGGAAGTGTGCTAATGTTTTGAGGTATGCAGTAACAGGTCTGGACCAGACAGAATATATTTTAAACTAAAAGGAAACAAGATACTCTGTGTTTTAATTTTTAAACCATGTTTTATAATTACAGGTCTCTTCTGCATCTGTTTCTCTTGTAACTTTTAAAAAATGCTCACAAATGGCAAGCTTGAAAAAAAACTACACTTAAAAAAAAAAGTCCAATTTAAGTTTGATGTCCATAATCGACCAAAGAAACTCATTGTGCCAGCTGTGAATGGAAAATGTTCTTATTGGATTGTGTTCCTTATCTTAAAGATTTGAGGGGAAAAAATTCTCCTCTTTCTTTTTTATAATTTTCAAGCTTCAAAGAAAAGCATCTGGAGAAAGAAAAAAAAAAGCTTTTGCAGCTGCCAAAGCCAAACTGTATTGAATCCCCGAGGTCCCGTTTATAACAAACTAACAAGATAGAATCTGCCTTTGAATGTCAGTAAATACAGCTAAAGATCACAAAACTGTGTTCATAATTGTTCATGTCTAAAGCTAGAAAATAATATTAAATTAACATCTATAGTATATTTTTCAATTTTAGTTGATGGTTGTTATGATGTGCAAATGGCAATATCAGATATAAGCCAGCAGTTTAAAAAGTTTTACTTATTTTATTTTCCAAAATCTTCATTCTGTAGAAGCAGATTTTGTTTTACTGTGTTGGTGGTGCAGCTAGCTGGCTAAAGCTGCCTAGCTAATAAAATTATCTTAATGAAACATTTAGAAGAAACAAAACCTGCTATGGCTTTTGCAATATTTTCTGCATAGATTTTAGCCTTTGCAGATATCATCATTTCCTAAGTCTGTTGTTATTATTTTTTAAATGCAGAGATTAATTTGAAATTTCCTAGCCAGTTCAAGAACATGTTATTTAAATCTTTGTCCTTATCCCAAAGTGATGATAACAATAAGAATTATTTATAATTTCATTATATGCAATTGGTTCCATTTTTCTGACAAAAGAACTGATGCTGAGAAATTATGAACTTCTGAAAGTCATCCAGTGTACACATAAATGAAAGTTCATTCCTTAAATCTAAATTTAGATTTTGTAGTAGTTCCCACAGGTAGAATTTTACCCAGAAGCACCACACAGAAAATAAAAGAGATTCGCTCCACGTAGTGTCGTGATAGTTTGAAATGTGCTGAAGCTAAGCAGGAAACAATTTTGTTCTTGTTTTTGAGCACTTTTTTTTAAACATGTGATCACAGAGATCCAGAACTGTTTTTAAACTGTCGCAGAGCCCTGGTATGGTAGTTTCTTTCGATAAACATCACAATTATCAAAATAACATATATTTACAGTGTAGATCTGTTTCATTGAATCCAACTTACTTGCCTGGTTGTTTTAAAGAATACTTAAGGTTTGTTTTGTTCAAATTTAGTCTATGACAGAAGTGATCGCATTCCTCCTGTTTTCTTAAAAACTTGTTTTAAATATAGTAGGACAGGAGAGTGTAGGGGACAGCTACTGCTTATAGCATTTCTCACTTAGCTTACTTTTAGGTTCACCGCTTTGTTGTTGTCACTGCTCCTGTTATCTCATAAGCATACCATCTTTGGAGCATCTATGAAAAATTGATTTCCTATGACTTCTTCATTGTTCTGAAAGGTTGTACATCTTTAACGAGAAAGGGGAGGATGAAAGTACAGCCTGTCTGCTTAAAAGCAAAAGGCAGCCAAAAGCAGGCAAGGTGACACCTTTTTATTGGATTACTTTTTGCTGGTGAGTGGCCAAGATTTCAAGCATCACAGATCTTATGTTCTGCTGAATAATTGAATTTAAATATGTCTTCTAAAATGCTAGCTTTGATGCTCAAAGAATAAATTAGCACGAAGAAGTAAAAATGACATTAAAAAAATAGGAACATTATCCTTTGGGATTAATCCCAGAAAGATGTTCTGTTTTTGGGTGCTTCCCTAGATTCCTTTGTTTTAACTTGATTGTGTTGGCCAATAATTTGCTAAAAGAATGTATCTATGGAAAAGATAATCAACATAGTAATCAGGGTAATAAAGTTAGGAATAGATTATGCAACATCATGTCCTATTATCTGCTTATTCAGCCCTGCAGTTGTTTGCCTGTGAAAAACTGGCTTAGTCCTCAGGTAGCAAAATGATTGTGTTGGCTGTTACTGAGACAAACCAGAAACAGCTAATAAAATAGACTGAGTCAGGGCTTTGGTTGAAGAAATGTGGAACCAATGTCAGTACTGGCAATACTACTAGTTATGCAGTGGGAAATTTCAGGCTCAAGTCTTGTCTGAATTGTGAAGCATTAGGAGAATTTGGAATTCACTTACATTTCTATAATTCATCATTCTGACCAACTTAATACTTCCTTGGTTTTAGTTACAGATGTAAATGCATCTAACTTAGCTGTAGTATTGTGGAATTCATAAGAAGGGGGAAGCAATATTTATTTTATCCCCAAGTAAATAGTGTTGAACTTGAGGTTATGACAAAGAGGAGTTTTAATAGACCCAGTAAAATGTTTTAGAAGAGCATCTTTTTGACTTCTTTCAACATTCACTGCAGGAAGTAAGTTTCACGTCATAGTGTGATTCTTAACATTTTCTTTTACTATCAGAAATTTCGAGGTCTGCATTATCACTGTATCAGCTCACATTTTATTAGTCCATGCCTGATTTTTTTAATCTGCAGCATGACTACAGTACAATTGTCATACTGCCTCATAAACAGCAACATGACTTTTTAATCTGTAACATAACTACAGTATGATTGTCATAGTGCCTCATACTGTTGTCCCCCTAATTTGTATGGTGATCTCAGAATCAGTGGTCAGTCAGCAGCTCATTGTGAAATGGCTTTTCTATAGTACAGGGACTAACAATTCTATATTTCAAGGTTGTTGAACTGATTGCTGAGATGCTGAATGGTACCACATAACAACAATTCTCTTTAAAATTGCTGTCTTCCTTGGTGCTTCCATAGGGGCAGCAACTAAGCATGTTGTTATAAATATCTTCTCTGAAAAATTAAATCTTAAGACCTTTTGTCTTAATAGCTGCAAGCAATGCTCTACTTGTGTGTTGATTGTAGCCTTTGATGCCAGTTGGAGATATGGCTTCCATTTTTACCAGCTGTGCCCTCACACTTCCAGCAACCTCCAGAAAGCAGTTCTGGGATCCTCCTGCGAGACATGGTTAATAAGCCAGTTTTGCTTTCTGTCAAGGAAATGATTATAGGATGATATAGTTCCATGTGCAAAAAGCAAAAAGCTCTATTTTTTTTTTAATCCCATTTATATCCCGCCCTTCTCTGAAGACTCAGGGTGGCTTACAATGTGCTCAGCAACAGCCCTCA
>JANHFR010003571.1:27402-43340 GCA_032468015.1 Mimophis mahfalensis
CCCCCCCCCCCCCGTAATTTCAAATTACTAATCTTTGCTTTTGCTTCTGTATTTATAGTGGTGAGATGTTAAATTAACTAAAGAATAGATTGATTTAAGATTCATATGTGACAACAGCAGCTTCATATCCCAGTTTAGTTGAGAGATACCTAAATTTTGTTGAGAACCATAATCTTCTTGTTCTGACTGGGAACATATGCTGTATGCTAGTTCCATGGGATTTAGGATAATTGTGGCTGTCTTTTATGTATGCATAATTTTTTTCTAAATAACATACATATATATCAATTGGGAAGTCTACATAATACATAAGTTTGTGCATTTCATTTCTAATGTCTGTGAAGCAATTTGCAATTCTTTAGTAAAAAACAGTTCAACTTGAAAAATTGTGTGAGATCTGCAAGTTTCTGAGGGAGATGGGGTGTAAAACAATATGATAAATAAATAAATAATTTTGTGTACGGATTACACAAAAAGAAAATGGTCATGTTTCCACTATGAAAATCAGGAGACACTTAAAAGAAGCTATGACTCTTACTGAGACAGGCAAAGGCAAAGGAAAAAAGAGTGAGTGCAAAAATTGTGTTCTTGCACAGGTTTCTGTTTGGTTTATTTTTTAAAAATGTGGGTACAGTTCTGCATTAGCAGTGTTTTCCCACAGATCTTAGATACAGATGAAAATAAATGAGGAACATACCTTAAATGTGGCAACCCAAGCCTTTTGTGTATGTTTTAAATTTTATTTGGATCTTGTGGTTTGATTTTCTTTGACTGCTCTCGCTTTCTTTTTGTGTGCGTATATGTAGCTTATGTGATGAGAGAGGAAGTATAAAAAAAAGTCTTAGATGTGTTTGGTATTCATCAATGTCTACAGTCTCCAACCCAAAGTTCCCATCTGCAGTAACAATATTTAATCTAGGCCAAGAAACTATTTGTTTCATATTCATTTGCATTGGGGATGATTGCTGGAAGACAGGGTAAAGGTAAAAGTGAATTTGATTACTGTTAATTGTTCTATTTTTAAAAATCCAGCTTATTTTGTTGTGAAGTGGATACTTTTAGTAGGTGAAGTAAGCTGCTCCAGAGACCTGTGGGGTTTATAGAGATTTTTTTCTCTGTTTCCCTAATGGCCATACAGGAAAATCAAAGTACCAGAGAGATTGCATGTTCAAAAGCAGACTTAAATTCAAACCATACTTACTGGCATTCTTCCATGAAAAGCAGAGGGGGTGCACTTTTTTAAGCATTCTTGATAGCTTCTGATATGGAGAGTCCAGTTCCAAGTTTCGTTTCACTGTAGGAAAGATAAAAATGAAAACTCATATTAGTATTTAACCTGGTTCTTCTGTTGTGCTACTTCAAAAATTGGTATAGCGTGTAACTATAATTTAATGATACTTTATGGTCTAAAGAATATACCAATAGGCAAAATAGATAAAGTATATTTTATATTCTAATATATTCCCTGTGGAATAAGTCTGTTTTCTATCTAGAAGAGAATCTTACCGATATTTTGGTTTTTTTCATTTAACAAGACAGAAAATATTAATAAAATATTATTTCACATGGTTTAGGTCTGCTGTATTATATTACCTTGGTTAATTTTTTCATATTAATTATGATTCTATTATTGTGTTTATAATATGTATGTGCTTTAAACTAGAGAGTTTTGAAAAATGGAAGAAGAATGAAAATAACGGTGATGGTAACCAGAATAAGCAGTCCTAGTATTAAATATAATTTTTTTAGCTGAGCAAACCTATTCTCTGCTTTTAATTAATATGCATTGACAGTTTGCTTTCATTTATTTTTTTCTAAACATAATCTATATGGACATTAAGGGAAAGGGCAGAATTTTAATTTTTAAATTGAATTATTGTAAAAAACATTAGTTAGCTTTTTAGTAGGACTCCAGTAGATCAAATTCTAAGGCAAATTTTTGGTTGTGATTGGCAAAGTCCAATAACATTAACCAGGAAGGCAAATTATAACCTGGATTTTACTGTTATAATGATACAATCTGGATTTTTGTGATAATTCAATAAATTTTGCAGAATGAACTAGCTTTTGCTCAGTGCCCCCTCCTCCCCAATTAATTCTGCCTGCCTTCTGTCCTTCACCCAATTTTCCCTTCCATTGGGTTGTCAATATTATGTACATATTGAGGATAGATTGCTCCCATTTTTCTGGTTTCAATCTAAACAATTTTTTTAAAAGAATTCTAAAATATTAGGTTTTCTTGAGGATGTTCTCTTTGACAACATAAAGATGAGAGAAGAGTATTGATTGAGGGTTATCATATCTTGGCTGCAAAAATTCAGACAACTTTAAATAACAACAGAGAAGTAACTTTCTATATGCAGCTGTCTCTAACTATTATATGTATGTTTGTGTGTATTCTTTCTTAGAAATATGGCTTGGTTTCTCCAGCACTAGTTCTATTTCCTTTAAGCAGCATCATTGTGCTATATTTGAACCAGTACTGAGTACAAATTCAAAAAATTCAGACCTATGATGTAGGTAAATTAAGCACATAATATATTTCAAACACCTGTAGGAAAAAAAATATGGTGTTTGATAATAATGTTACATTGCAGAAAAATGTGACAAAAAAAGCTTACTGTAAAATATGAGAACCCTAAAAGCAAAACCTGTAACAATTTATTAATCCCTCTTGCTTCTGTTACTATTCTATCATATCCTGATGCTTTGGTTTTCTCCAAATCTAGAATATTTATAAGAGCTACAATGGGATTAACCTTGATGTGTCTTAAAAATAATATAGCACTACAGAAATGAAACTAGATAAATCTTAAAGCTTGCCAAAACTGTAAGTTTTGCAGTAGGGAAATAATTACTCTATTTTCCAATTTGGAGCTAGCTGGAACCAAAGTTTCTACAATGAAATATCTCAGCTATTACTAAGCAACATTGTCTACATGAACACACATATATTTTGAATATTGTACATTTTTAAAAAACTGTCTCAAAGAATAGATTGAATATGTAATTCTTTTATTTTCATGGTAAGTGCCACCTATTAAATTGGTATTTAGTAATTTGTCTTTAACCCATACTTAATTCTAAAATTATAAGTGATGCATATAGTTCTTGACTTACAACTGCAATTGAGATCAGAAAAATCATTTTAAGTGGTGTAGTTGTTAAGTGAGGCATCAAATAACCACACCAATTTTACGATCTTTTTTTGCCATGGTTTTTAAGCAAGACATCACATGACTATTACTTTCAATCTTCCCTGCTGGCTTCCCATTGATTTTCCTTGTTAAAAGCTGGCTCGGAAGGTTTCAGATGGCAATCACATGGCTTAGGGATGTTGCAACTGTCATATATGTCAGACAGTTGCCAAGTCCAAGATCATGATCATGTGACTGCAGAGGTGCTGTGTGTTTATCAATTACAAATTATTTATTTCAGTACTATCCTAACTCTGAATGGCCACTAAACAAAGGGTCATAAGCCAAGGACTGCCTACATACCAGAGGTGTCATAATCTTTGTCTTTCGTGCCAGTGTTAGATATAAGTAATCCTTGACTCATGGCCACAATCAAGTCCAAAATTTCTGTTTCTAAAAGAGACCGGTGTTGAATGAATTTTACCCCTTTTTATGACCTTTCATGCCACAGTTGTTATGTGAATCACTGTGGTTATTAACTTAGTAACATGGTTGTTAAGGGAATCTGGCTTTCCCATTTGCTTGTCTGTAGGTTGAAATCACCCTGGGATATTGCAGCCATCACAAATGTGAGTCAGTTGCCAAGTGTCTGAATTTTTGTCACATGACCATGGGGAGGCTGCAATGGTTGCAAGTGTGAAAACCAGTCACAAGTCACTTTTTGTAGTGGTGTAGCTTTGAATGATTACTGAATGAATGTAAGTCAAGGACTACCTGTACTTAGGATAGTGTAGTTTTTCTAGTTTGGCACGCTCTAGATATGTTGAATTATCCATCAGTTAGCTTATCTATTAGGAGTATAGGTTGGGAAGGGAGAGGAGTTATAGTTCAGTATATCTGGAGGAGAACAGGTTGGGAAAGGCAGGTTGTTGGTTTTGGTTTTTTTTGCTTTTTCTGCCTTATCTGCAGTTGTTTTGAATAATTTTTCTCATTACTTTTATCTATTAAGAATCACTTTGTCTAATAGAAGAGGCTGTAGGCCTGACTATCTTAGAATTATTTTGGCAACTACTCAAGAGCCCAAGGGATATGACTCAGTGCAGAAGATATTAGTCACCCTTATATTTAATTGAGGTGTGGTTTGTGCAGAAAACTTGCAAAGCCTTGGTCAGAATAAGTTACATAACATGTTAAGGCCTGTGGCCTTTGTGTAGTCTGTTTGTTAAATTCTAGAGAGAAGTTTAAAAAGCTGAATGGTATGTGCCTTTTTGAGTTCTGTGAAAATGGTTTCTCAAAATTCTCTATTCTATTTGTGTTGACAGTTATCAGTATTTTTTTTCTCAGATGAAAATAAATTACTCCAGTTGGTTCAGCTAATATTAATGACAATAACTTGGGCTCTTTCTTTTCACCGTGGATATTTTTTGCTGGTTTTGAAAATGAAAGAGCAGGAATGATACTGGTAGCCATTTTGTATTAAGGTCATTCGGGATCTAAGGAACTATAGGGATATAGAAAAATCTCTTTATATGTGAAAAATTTGGACTGGAAAAATCTTGAACCTTGTTAGATGGCAAAAAACAGATTCAGAACTCTTTACTGACATCTAGTGATTGTCTGGATTTTTAAACATACATAAGATAGCCAAAGAAAACAAGAATGGAGAAAAATCAGAACAAAATTGTAAAGTGAGCTTCAAAAACAAATGTGCACGCGTGTGTGTTTGTATGTTTTACAGCAGGGGGTTAATTGTCACAAAAAATTCTTCTGAAAATGTAATCTCAGCCTGTGGCTGTTTTGAAGTAAAACTAGTCCTGGATTTGTGATTTCTACAAACAGGTTTTCTCTCTCTGGGAAGCAATTATCAGAGTGATTGTGGGATACATAAAGAACCAACAACACTTATACATTGTAGGTTTGGTGAAACTAATAGCATCAGTAAAAATTGTAACATTACGTAAATAGAATAGATATTTTTTCAGAAATTACAAACTTAAATTTTAAAATAATGTAGGGATTCTTCTTGACTCTGCTTACTTTATCTATTTCTCCATATATTAAAAGATCATGACACTATCTCTGTATTTTCTAAATGCCAAGCAAAATTATTTTTATATATTTAGACATTCCACGTCTACCATCTGTTTTCATTGGCTCGGCAGACAAATCACCTTCAGATTGTAGTATAGTAGGTACAGTTTATGTCGGTATCTTATTTTACCTGTTTGTGTCACAATTTGAAATGAGAAGGTGGGAGAGCAAGGAGTAAATAATCTGAAGGTCCAGACTCTGTTTAAAAAAATACAAATCACAAAGGACACATATTTTATCCTTGATGCTGCAGAGCTCAAGTATTTATGCCAAGAATTTAGGACCCTTCACTTGTGGTTTGGCAACAACTTCACACAAATGTGTTGCCCTGGTAGTCTCTTAGCCATTTAAGATAAATGACAAAATCAAATGCAGTCCATGCAGACTGAAGTGCTGAATGCAGTGCCAAGGATGAAGTATTTCTATTGGATTCACATCTGTAGCTATCAGATCACCATGCTAGCTATAGTTTTCAGACTGGGACAAATAGATGAAAAACATGAGGAGGATAAATGCTATTTTTAATGAAAAACTAGGCCTTCTAGGCAAATAGAATGAGGAATCATAAGTAATAGTTATATTTTTAAAATAGTATTTATACAACACTTCTCCTTAACTGTGTCTGAGATGGAATAAATTCAGTAACAATAGCAGTTGATAAAGACATAAAACAATAAAACAGCAGTGAAACATTGAAACAAATTTAAGCCATTAATAGTAAATTAAATGACTCTTCACTTAAATAGATTAAAAAGAAATCTTTTTTCCCCCTAAAAAGCAAAGGATATAAACCAATTTTACCTCCTGATGGAGAATAGTCTGAAAGATAGCATCCAGGCATTTGTGACCAGGAATGTTTGTTTCTGCTCATACTTAGGCAAGTTCATAAAGAAGGCAAATAATCGACATTCAAGCTGTTTACAGATAAGAGAAAGCAACTGACAACTTTTGCAGAACTTTCAAGTAATATTAGTAATATGATCATAATTTTAAATTTTTATTGTGTGAAACTGAGTTTTTATCGTTTATTGGGGTTTTGGTATTGGTAGTTTAATTCTCCTTTTAAATTTTGTATTTGCTGTTTTTTAATAGTTGTGAGCCGCCCTGAGTCCTTCGGGAGTAGGGTAGCATAAGTCCCAATAAACTTAAACATAATATCATGTATTGATTTGCAGCTCAGCAGTCTTTTTGTACCAATTGATGCTTCTTCAAGCATAATCCAATTTGAAAGAGCTTATTATATAATGTGATATGTATGCAGGATCTAATCTGGGTCAGTTACCAGGACAGAGGTGACCAACCCAGATTCATCTTAACTGAAGATTGGCTTCAGCATGAGTCCCAAAGCTCAGAAGACAAAACCTCTGGTCCCAGTGACCAGTCCAGATTGGATTCTACAACATTTCCTGGGACATGTAAATTCACCTTCATTCATAAGAAGTATAATATAAACAAATTTGCCAGTTCAGGCTAACTTGGGAATAGTCACAGATAGTAAATGTTAAGTATTTATATATTTAAATACTTGTAGATCCAGGGATCCTTTACTATTAAATGGAAGTCCCAAGACACACATACAGTATATTTTATGAACCAGTTCCACAACGTGTTCTACAGATTGGATTCCAATACTTAGATAAGGATTTCTGCTGATCATAGCATATTGATACTTTATCTGGATTCAGTCTCTTCTTTCATGTGGTCCATTATTGAACACAAGCAGTTTTCAAAGTCAAATGGAAACCAAAAAAACAGTCAGTTCTACTCCCACCTTCGTCATGAAAGCTAGCTTTGAGTCATCACTCTCTCTCAGCCCAACACGCATCACAGGGGAGTTGTGGGAAAAATAGGAGGAAGGAATGTTTTCTATCTCGAGTTACGTGTAAAGTAAGGTTGGGGTAAAAATATAATAATATTAATTTTAATAAATAATAAAATTATTAATATCATAAGTCTAATATTGCCTTAGTGTTAGGTGACAGGGAACAATTCAAGTGAGAGTTATTACTATATATTGATAATAATACAGTTCACATTAATTTTCCAGTGATTTTATGTACCTTTTAAATCATGTAAAAGCATAGAACGTAGACTAGGCAATAGGTACAGTGCTAAACTTTAGCTCCTTTAGCCCAATTTTAGATTACTATAATATAGTTGCCATACATACATGTCTACCTCTCAAAACCTGTTTAGATGGTTCCGGTCACTAACAATATCCAAAAGCATGTGATAACCAGAATCCAGTTCCTATCTCTAACATTTACCAAGCCAATCAAGACACTTTCTCAGTTAAAATTATAATTTAAATAATTTTGGGTGATTTCTGAAATAAAGCTCTTTGAATTCTTGAGTGGGAGCAAAGGTATTGAGTAGAAAATTGCGGTAGAAGGGAAATCTGTCTACATTTTGTTTCCTCATATCCCAATGTCTTGTTGTGATTTGACAGTGGTGATAGTATGAATGAAAATAGTGAATAACTTAGGTGTTTTTTTAATGATACATTTTGTTATTTGTTTTGTTGTATTCCTATTTCTTTCAAAGATTTGCATTTTGGGAGGTACAGTATATACTAGTGTAGATAGTCATTGTATTTAAATAGCTGGAAATTACAAACACACATTTTGTAATTTTTAAAACTCCTTTATCTACAAAATTCACATGAAATAAACTGCCAGACTATTATACTTGTAAGCTTATTACAGAAACTGGAGTTGATTACTACAATATTGATTCAAGAGCATCAGGTAATTGTTGGTGGCAGCCAAATACTTCGTTATTGAAAAATGGATACAGCCTGAGTTCTAACTAAAAGTTAACTTCATGCAATATGTGTCTGTGTTATGCTTTTATTTAATTGCTTAAGTCATTCTGATGACTGCCAAGCGAGCAAGAGGGAAAGCATTTCCAACACACCAGAAACAGAGACTAAATACAGTTCTAAATAACAGATGATTTCTAGATATGTGTGTATGTGTTTTAAATGAATAATACAGTTTGAGGGTACAATGCTTTCCAGCTATTAGCAACAAAGAAAGGTTGTGTTCTATATAGACTTAACATGGGAAATATAATGCAGAAATGAAATATGTAGAATGCATTGTTGGCTGCAGCTCAAGTAGCGATGAAGCCACAATGGGCCATAAATGCGTTATTCTGGGAGCTCGATTTCTGGCACTTGTATGAAGTTGCTTCAGCTATGAGTTGTGGCACTTTGTGTTAGTGTGGTGGGCCTGGTTCAGTGGTAACTTGGCAAGCAGCTCTCCCCCTTTTTTTTCTTGGCGAGCTGGATTAGGATGGCCATAAACAGTAAACCTCTTTCAGTGTGATTCGTAAGCACATGCCCTATAGCTCTGGCAATGTCCCCTGGTGCTCCTCCCTAATGCCTCTAAGATGACTTATCTCATACATTGTCCTCTCCTATCACTCTTCCAGTTTTTGCTTCTTCAAGCAGCAGGAATGTTACTGAGAACTCTTACAGGGTTATTGCAGCAGGTTATTTCCTGAGTACAAATCTGTTTTATCAGAAGTGGTGTTTTTGACCTAGTAAATTATGGTCAGAGCAGCTCTTGCGAGTGGGCAAAAATAGATAAACTATCAAGAAGATTTTAGCAACTCACAGTTTATTTAGTACACTATTGGAAAATTTCTGTCTAAATATAATTTTTTTGTATCACTATTTTGGTTTTTAGGACAAACAAAACAACAGTATTAATTTATATTTGTACGGAACAACTGGCATGTTCTTTTTAAAGTACATTTCTTTTGCTCCTTGGTGCTTCCAGAAATAAATCACACATTTTTGGAGACTGACAGAAGTTTGTTAGGGTACATAGCTAAACTCTACCTGTAATCTTTTTGTTTATGCTATGGAGGGATAAAAAAAAAAGAAAGAAAACCCCCAATAAACAGCTAATAATCTAGTCACAGATAGATTAAGGTGGTAGTAACCCTACAGAGGTAAATCCTCAAATTAAGACTATAGTGGAACTTGTCCATTATGCTCATAAACTGTAATGGTAATAAACATGACTGATCTGATTTTATGACTTTTTGTGGTGGTTGTTAAGCAAACATGGTAGTTGCAATTCTGAATGCCACAGTCAAGTGAACACTGTGGCTGTTAAGGGAATCCATGGTTTTGCTGTGGTGCAGTTTTGCCAAAAATTAGGAACATTACTTTTGTGCAAATTGTAGTGATGTGACTGCAGAATGCTGCAAATGGCTGTAAAAGTGGCTATATTGCCAAGTGCCTGAAGTGCAGTTACACAACTTAAGGCCATTTTTTTCAGGTCAGTCATAACTTCGAATAGTTGTTAAGCAACCAGTTGTATATCAAGAACTGCATATCTATCAATGTCTTAAGAGCTACTGAGGAAGAAAAAAATAACACCCAAATGATTGCTTATGTATTTATATTTATATTCCCTTCTTTTGAGAAGATCTGGCATAGGCAAAGAAAATATTTCCTAAGCGAACTTACAGATAAAAAGAAAGGAAAAAAATGCCACAGATAAACCAAATAAAATATGGATGTTCAAAATTTATCATCTAGATCAGAGATTCTCCAAGTATGATTTTCATAGTCAAGTTTTGTCTTTGGTATTATGACTGCAGCCTTTATTCATTCACTTATTTATACAGTTATTCTAATACTATACTGAATCCCATCCTATGTACCTTGATGGTTTACAAATAATAGTGCAAATACATAGGCATTTTAAAAAAAGGGGGGGGGAAATAAAGTTATCTATCCTTCTCATAGGAAAGGCCTTAGTGGAGAAAGAGGCCTTTCAACTGACTACCGTCTCTCTCTGCCGTGTAACTTGTGCAATGGGCTGAAGGAATAACCTTGAGAAACAGGAGGAAGGCCCATAACCAGGACAGTGACTAGATAAAGCAAATCTGAGTCCAGGCTAGAGGTGTAAACTGAGAAAGCATATCAAAAAGTACTCTCCCTAGTTCTCAGGATGATAAAGAGGGAGAAATGCATTCAGACTTGCAAGATTCTTTTACTGTAACTTTATAATACAAGTAGTATTTGCATCAATGGTTTTCTAACTTGGTCTACCTTGAAAGGCTGACATCTATTGTGCAATCTCAACGCAGTTCCTCCTCCCTCGCAGTATCTTCCTAAAAACAAGGGAATATCTTTTCTGAGATGCTTATTTACATTACAGTTACAGGCCCGGGCTCAGTTTTTTTTTACCTAAAGGTTGGCTATCCAGTTCCTCAAGGTTATTCTCCTTCCTTCCATTACAGTTTGTTAAGCAAATATGTATCATAGGTCATGCCAGCCCTACATTGCTCCTGTTCTCCATCTTTGCTTTCAAACATCGGTACCACTGACAGATTTTTCTATTGTTTTTTCCTCAGGGCCGTCCAGGCCTGCAAAGCTGCCGGCGGCCTCCATAACTGCCTCCTCCCACCCTCATGCATCAGTGATCGCACCACCACCTCTCCGTGCTCTAACCTCAGTCCCGCCCTGCCTGAGCCTGCCCTGCTGTGGTGCGCGCGCAATCTCAGTTGGCGGGTCTCAGAGTGAGACATCAGGCACATTTGGATGTCATTGTCAGTTGTCAGGTAACAGAAACATTTTATTTTTGCTCTCTGAAGATCAGCTGCCAACATGATATATCTCTGGAAGCATCAGGTCCATTTGGATGTAAGGACAGAGCTAAAACACTAGAAATCTTCCTTATTGTTGAGACAGGAATTGAAACCAGTTTGGTCTTGTTTTGCCGGGGGTGTGGGCTAGTTGATCTCAGATGTTGCCACCAACACTGGGGCTGATGATTTGTTTATACTGCATTGTGATCAAATGTCTGAGAATCCTCATACAAATGTGATACTCTGATATCAAGATTTCATCTCTCTGGGCTGTTTATGCTAAACTTAATTGGATAACAGTTAGCATCTGAAGTCTTTCTTCCTGATGATTTGCGTTCTTCAGATCTCATTGGAACATGGCATACTTGTGGTCCGCACACTTTCCCTCCACTGCTATAAAAGCCTCTCATTAATTTTGTCTTTGTTCCATCACTGACTTGTATGGAAAGCAATGAAAGGAAACCAATCTTTATGGAAAAGGCTTTGTAAATATTGAATACCACTGAAAAAGTAGTCTACTAATTTTACCCAGATTTGGCCAACACCCAAAAGAAGTTCAATGGGAGAAGTTCAATAGCTGGTGATGACCCATTGGAGTCCCTATCTTAGGATACAGTGAAACAAAACAAGTATATCTTTATGAAGTGCATAATTTAACAATGATACCCACTACTCCAGCGTTTGATGACTACTAGCTTTTATGACTACTAATTAGAAGGGCTATAAGCAAGGTCTATGCAGAGGTAACATGTCTTTGAATAATAACTATGGGAGGTGTTGCCCTCAAGTTTGATTGGGCATAGTAGGAACCAGAATATTAACAAAATAAAACTCTAGGCTCATCTTGAGCCCTTAAATAGCAAAGGAAAACTCAGACTGAATTGTGAAAGAAAAATTATTCTAAAATTTCATTTATTGCTTGAAGTTTGTCAAATCTTTGATTAGGCTATAAATGAAGTTTGAATAATGCCTTTTTGAGAGGTTCTTGTTTTCTTCTTGTAACATATTAATGCTACCGTTAATAAGAAAATCCTTCCAGAAGATCAGGATTTGACTTACCTCTTCTACAAATATTCATAATATAGGCAACAAAAACATACTGTCAGTGATCTACAAGTGATGGACATACAAAAGAAAAAAAAGTAACAATTTTATATCTATCTATATATAAAAGAGACTGTGGGTGGCGTGCGTGCGGTGTGTGTGTGTGTGTGTGTGTGTGTGTTCCGTATACAACCTTTAACGGCTGGACCAATCTCAACCAAACTTGCCATGTAGGTAGCTTACCCTGTGGAGAAAAACACTGTGGGGGTATGGATGCTGTTGGGGGAGGGTCTTTGCCCCCTAAAAATCCTGCCGAATTGCTGACCCCCAGGACTTCCCTCCTGCTTGGCTTAAGCTCTTTCCTTAAGCATGCCACAGGGGGCACCAGAGAGAAGTGTCAGGCTGTGCCTGGTCCATTGCAGGCCACCAATATGAATTCCTTTTGAAATCAAGGTGAAGGCTGAGCAGGGAAGGAGGAGGCAGCAGCAGACCATATGGAGGTCTAGGCCGGGTGAGGCCTAGGGTGAGTGAGGCCTTAGGGAGGCAGCTGGCTCCAGGACTATACCCGGGCAAAGTCAGATAATCAGCTAGTAGAGAAATAAAAGTAAAGAATAAAAAGGAAAGCAAAAAGGTAAGACATGGACCAAGCAAGAACGAATGAAATATAAGTATATGGGTTGCAATAAACAATGAATTCTACACATGAGAATTGTACACATGTACAATTTTACATAAATGTAAGTTGAAGGGATTTCTTTCATGTTTTAACACTCTTTCCTACCACTCTAGCTAGTATTCATTTATTACAGCAAGTTAGCCACACATACTGTCTAAGGCTTATGGTGCTTATTATTGCAATTTTTTTAAAAAAATCCCATTTATATCCCGCCCTTCTCCGAAGACTCAGGGCGGCTTACAATGTGTTTTAGCAACAGCCCTCATTCCATGCATATGCCTGCTCATTAGGGCTCTTGCCCCCCAAACAAATTGTTTTTATTTCTTTGCCATAGACTGATTTGTGAGGCATAACAGTCCTTGCCCTAAAATACCGATACTTATAATCTAAAATATATTTTTCCCAGTAGGCCTCTGAACATGAAAAAATATTGGTTTTTATTTTGAGAAATGGTAACCTTTAGATACTGTTTAGTATGTCTGAGTTGTCTGATGCATGTTACCAAATAACCATGATATGCTGCTAGTGTGGATGATGTTAGCTTGAATAAATGTGAGAATTTTTTTCTTGTAGTGTTGGCTGATTTAAAAGTTAACATAAAACAAGGTGTCTAGTTCTAGGCCATGTATAACTTAGTTATTACTTTCCAAGGTTAATATTCATTTATTGGTTTCTTATGACCTGAATGCATCCTTGTAATATTCATAAGACCTTCATAAAGGAAGTAGTAGCCTAATTTTTCTATATTTTTATATGTGAATAAATGATGCTGTCATAGTATTTTAGAAAAACAATCCATATTCAGTGAAAAGGATTACATAGGGGAAGTAGTTTGAGAAAAGATTTAAAGTAGGCTTTAGGTTTTAAATACAGGAAATTTGTTCTGTTTTAATATCTATAACCTGTACCTCCTCGCATTCAACAAAACATGCAAAATAACAATAATAAAAAATATATACTGACAATATAAAATAGCACATTAAAAAGAAAACAAGAATTTAACACACAATCTCAAAAATGTTAAAATAAAATTCATCGAAAAGGTAAAGACTTGAAGCATAGGTAGAATACAATGAAGGAGATAATTTTTGGGCTTCAAAGTTCTAAAAATAAGTCTTAAAGTCTGATGCCACCAAACATTCTCCTGAAAACAAAGATATGGACAGGAATGTCACAATAATTAACCTTAAAAGTTGGTAGGTTTACATTTGACTTTACAAGTAACTTGCCTTGTTCCAAACCATTAAGGCCTTGAAAAGTAATAATTAACATCTTGTGATTCTTTTAAAAACACACCAGTTAACAGCAAGTACCCTTTATACTATAAATATTTCATAAACAATATGGATGTCTTCCATGAAAAGGATCCATCTTAGAGAGTCTCATCTAGATGGAAGACCTCTCTTGTTTGCAGGCACAAGATCTGAAAATGGAGAATGAAAAAATGAATGTGATAACAAAAGGTCAGTGACAAACACTGATCCTTAACTCTAGCATTTATTTGAATCATCTGCTTGGTTTATTTGAATGAGGTGATTTGTAGTTAACATTGCTAATATTTTCCCAGTATATATTTGCTTCTATGCAATTTACTTAGAGTAATATAAATATGCAGGGGATGCAGTGGCTCAGTGGCTAAGACCCTGAGCTTGTTGATCAGAAAGGTCAGCAGTTCAGTGGTTCAAATCCCGAGTGCTGCATAACGGAGTGAGCTCCTGTTACTTGTCCCAGCTTCTGCCAGCTTAGCAGTTTGAAAGCATGTCAAAATGCAAGTAGAAAAATAGGGACCACCTTTGGTGGGAAGGTAGCAGCGTTCCATACGCCTTCGGTGTTTAGTCATGCCAGCCACATGACTGTGGAGACATCTTCAGACAGCGCTGGCTTTTCGGCTTGGAAATGGAGATAAGCACCACCCCCTGGAGTCGGGAACGACTAGCAGATATGTGCGAGGGGAGCCTTTATCTTTACCTTTAATATAAATATGAGCCCGTATAGAAAATGTGACAGGCAAAAACTATTACATTTGCATACTTCCTTTGTGATAGACAGATACCAATAATAGTGAGGGGAAAAATAACAAACCAATCTAAGACTAGATAAGAAAAAAATAACATATCCAGAAAACCCATTGCACCTACTCCTATATTGTTGGACACCTAGCCTTTGGATTGATCTTAAATGAAAAAGCTGTGCCAATTTAAATTGTGGGGCAATCTGATACTATGGCATCTCAATGTGTGATAATGTTTTAGTATCAGGCTGTATAAACTGTGTTTATACAAGCAGTTATTACAGTTTTATTTACTGTCTATTTGTTAAATATATATGCCATTAATTTTTTTTAATACAGTCATAAGCTGCTTTATCACTGTTCTAAAGACTATTTGTTCTGAAAAAAATACTTATTTCAAGTTCAGTTTTGAGTACACCTGTAATCAAGGAACATGTAATCAAGCATTGCATTACAAATGAAGCAGGTATTTTCAGGCACAATGGAAAGCACATAGAGTCTTTGAGTATTTGCTTTTTAGCAGTTGGTGCTTCACCTAGTTGTAGTTCTGCTTTAAATTGGATACTGCAACTTTATCCTGGGACGTGTATATTCATCTTTATCCATGGTGATACTTTTCTAAGAAGGTAGTTAGCAGTTATGACTGATGGGCAGAGGAGGGGAGGGGATTGGGTAGTAGAGGAGGGGAAAGGAAAGGAAAGGAAAGGAAACAAAAGGAAACAAAAGGAGAAATTCTTGCAGAGCAGATCACATTTGGTTGCTCTCAGTTTGCTTATCTTGCAGTTGTCCCACCACTGAAAAAAATCTCTTCTACTGGGTTTTCCAGCTGGGCAAGTAATACTCCCTACAAGGTGTGTGTGTTTTTCCTGATCAAACAGGTGTGCATATAAGGCGTGCTCAGCATCTGACCTCTAGAAACCCTGTGTATAAATATTTGTAAATACTTGCTCTGTTTTTGTCCATAGGCTCAGGAGAACAGCTGTCTGAATAAAGATGGTCTTATTCCTCCCTTTTAGCTGTTATTCAGCACAAAATTAAATGTAATAGCTTTTTATTAGTTGGAATCTAATTTAATTTGTATGAAAACTCTGTTGTTCCTTCTGTGTTGTATGATAATTTGACCCATAGGTTTATTGTGGATTTTTATATCCTTGTAAGCCACCATGTGTGAGTAGGCAGCAATATAAATTTTCTAAACAACATCATCATCAACAACAAATCATCATCATCATCATCATCAAAAAAAAATAATAATCAAGGGACAGATCTTGCCTTTTCTCCAGAAAATCCCATTTATATCCCGAAGGGTGGGATATAAATGGGATTTTAAAAAAAAATATTTCCTTATGGTTTGTTCATTTTCTGAGTA
>JANHFR010003571.1:76010-87034 GCA_032468015.1 Mimophis mahfalensis
GGTATAGAAATTTAATAAATAAATAAATAAATAAATAAATAAATAAATAAATAAATAAATAAATAAATAAATAAATTTAAAAAAATGTCAAGCTCTTGGTAGTTTTGTAAAATGAAATCAAAATTTTAAAAAAGTCTTCTTTAAGAAAATGTATTGAAAAGACAATGGATAACATTTGAGAAGTCTAAGCAACTTGATTATTTTCATTTTACAATCTATTAACTTTCAGTTTGTTAGAGTTGAGGTTTTTGTTTAGTCTTTTCCTAAAAGATGTGGGTGTGAATTAGGATCTGGCTGCTTTCTTTCTAGATAACCGAGGAGTGTGCAGGTGGTTGTTTTCCCAAGTTGTCAGCTGAAAATTGATCTGGTTTTGGTCAAACCATTATACATAGTTTCTGAAGCCAAACAAAGTCAGAAAGACACTGCTATTTGCTAAGGCCTTAATAAGGTACCGAATTCTGGTTTTATTTTTCCTTTTAAATTCAAGTATGTTCCAATCTATTATCTGGTATGATGTTGGGAGTCCGATGATAATTTCTTATTTTACTATTATCTGGTTTATTTTGTTTTGGTATAGTATTTTAGAGATATTTTTTAGCCAGCCTGCTTTTCAGTTAAGTCAAAATATATTTGGGACCAATGGTTGAAAAACTATAAATCAACATGTAAATAACAAGAATTTGAATTAATAAAGTAAACTATTAGAAATGATTCACATAGTTAACAACTCTATGAAAAACACACAGTTGTGTTAAAAATTGAGTCTGCTCCTGGTCTAAAAGTTGATAAAGAGTTTTAATTCCCTCAGGCATTTTCTTCGTTACCTGTGGGCATGATAATCTTAACCAATATTAGGAAAGTGCCTCAAGGTATATGTATATTAATTACATAACTATTATGGTTATTATATAATATAGGCATAAAGCCATGAATTACAGGAAAAATAATTCAGTTCCTAGCCCTGAATGTTCCTAGAAGTTATATAAATCTTTTGATTGGCTCTAGGTCTATGAATTAAAGTGGTAAAATATAGCATTTTCATTATATTTGATTATATTTTATTTTGTTCCACTGGAGGGCAGAACAATTGTTTTTCCTTTTTTAATATATGTCTTGAACCTTCAGAATATAGTGAACTGCACTTCTAAAATAAAGAAATAAATATACAGGTTTTTATCCAGGCTTAATTATTATAAGGTGAATATTACACAGTTGCAATTCAGTTTTTTTTTTAAATAACCTGATATTTTGGAGAGCATTCAGGATAATTTAGGCTCTGACATCCTAATTTAAAAAGTGTGATTAGAATGATTCTTCATCTTATCAATCTGCCTACCTAAAAACTTTGCCTCATACTTGTCTACCTGTACTTTAAATTTTGAAGAACTAGCTTTAACAGTAGTTAGTCCTAACACTAATCACTTCTTTCTTTCCTCAGATGGAAAACTGTAAGGGTCTCTTCCTTGCTTAAAGTTTAGCTGATAAAACGGCTTGCACATCTCCATTTGTTTTAGATCTTATTTCTATATTTATTTTTAAAATGAATCTAAAAAATTGGTAGTTTTATTCTGTTGAAAGGCTTGGGCAGTTGCAGTATAATCTAGTGAATTTATCTACTTGTTAAAGTGGTGTTAGGTATACCACACGATTTCACTTGTTATAAAAAAACTGCCTACTGGAGAAGAGCTTGTTTTCTCGTCTGCAATACCAACAGGCAAAGGCTTGGAATTGCTTGACTGAAGCTATGGAGAAACTATTTGTCTCAAGATCTAATTGGTCTATAATTTCTGTTGTGGTTGACTAGTTAACATATTGGCTTCGGCAGGTAGAAGGACAATATATGGAAGACACACTGATCCCATATTGTTTTGTTTGGCCTTCACCTCTGTCTTTTTCTTCTTTGCTCAAGTCAGAAATAGGAATAGTTCAAAGGATCCTGAAACAAGTCCTCTCTAGGAAAATGGCTCCCATAGATACACATTCATTAAAAAAAACACTAGAAGTCATAGACATGCCTGTATATTTGTGGCAATATGGGATCTTTCAAATTGGTAGATCTTCTTCAGATGTTTATAATTTGAGATAATTAATGCTTTTCTGAGTTATGCAGCCTGAATAAAAAAACAATTGTCATGGATATCAGTCTGTACCCAGGATAGTGGGCTAGAATGGGGATGAGATGAAGACAGAGGAACAAACCAGTATTGAGGTCATTGGGATCAAGATGAGGAGAAAGGCTATATCCGCTTAAGGACAGTGTTAACCTATTTCAGTTACCTGCTGATGTTGACAACTTATGCTGTACAGATCTGTCTTTCTGATCTTGTTCATTCAGTGCTTAGAGCAGAGGAAAGGTTATTACTTTAGTAGGCAACTGAAATAGGATAACACTGCCCTTCCTTTTCAAAAGGTTTTGGCAGATTTTGTGCTTTGTTATGGCCCACATAAGGAGATATGCAGTTTCCTTGCATTTCTCTGCTCAGGAGTAGGCTTTGAGGGCAAAAATAAAGACTTTAAGCAGAAATCTGTCCTTAAGCATGTGTGTAAAAATGAGAGCATATGTGTTACAGTCAGGATATGGAAAGAGAAGAAGAGATTATTGTTATATGCAAGTGACTAATAATTCCATGTTGACAATACAAAAACATCCCTCTGTTTTGTGCAAGAGTTCATGCACAAGAAAACTTAAAACCAGAACATTCTTAAGCTTTGAAGGAGAAAAATAGCACCAGTGAGGAATAATCATGGGCATTGGAAAAGGAATATCACCTCTTTGGCTGGATCCTGTTCTCCTAAATCATCAGCAAAAAATGATCACATGCTGGAACTTGGAAACTCTTCATCTGACTGGTTGCTTGGTTACAATATCACTTGTCATGTATTCCATTAAAATGGGTAGAGGAGTTGAGGTGAAGATTGGATGTGCTGTTGAAAATGCAATGAACCCATTTGATCATATCTAATTCCCATTCATATTGCTGTGGACAACGCTGTTGCCTATCTTCTCACAAGGCTCCATTTGATACATATTTTGGCATGAATGAGAATGGGACACTGGGCCAGATTTTTGTTTCTAGACTTTTTCATTTTTATAACCTTCTGACTTTTAAAAAATTCTTTTTTGGCCTTCTGTGAGATGTTTATCTGGAGAAGCTTTAGAGGTGATAGCTAGCAGCCACTGGTTACTTGTAGCAAAATTAGTTTTTCTTAATATAATAGAAACATACATAGCAAAACTATTTAAGTGATGATAATACCTGGGAATCATACTGAATTTCAGCACATAATAAACTGATTCCTCAGGACTGATTAAATGTATGTATATACCTCTATTCTTGCCTCACATCTTCACAAACCTATTGCCAAAGCACAGGTATTTTCATTTTCTGATGGCTTTTGAGTGTTTAAATAGATATAAGGGAAAAACACTCTTTAAAAACATCATGCTATCTTTAAAATATACTACATTTAATACATTTTTTAATCTGGAAATTTCTGTGAGACTCAGGTACCAAATATACTACTATTTGCACTCCTCAGGCACCTTTGAAAAATGTACATGTGATTTTGAAGAAGAGAGTTTGAGAGAAATTATGAAGGCGGATATCTCAAGGACTGTTGGGAAAAGATTTTTCTGGGATTCCTGAGGGTAGGACTAGATTACTTGAATGTAAGTGGCAAAGAAGTAGCTAAACATTTAGATCAAATTTGTAATATAATCTCTTTGACAGCGGACATAACATGGTAGGTTACTTTTCATTGGAAATACTCTAGTAGCAAGCAAATGACATATCTGAGGGATATTATGGCTTCAGTGATTGGAGGAGAAAACAGAAATAAATTACCATAAAAGTTTCTTTCTATTCCATGATTCAATTATTTCTTTTCTGTATTGGATGCCATAGTTAGAAACATATGGTATGAAGAATAATGCAGCTCTCCTTTTGTTTTTGTTTTTAAAAAGCAAATTAACATGGAAATGAAATGAAAGAACCATAAGGTTAGACAAATGGAAACAGTTGCTTAAACTGGCTTTGCCAGATTCGTTCAACATTTGGTATTTGAATATATATATCCATTGAGGATGGGAATAAGGATAGGAATGGGAACCACCGGGTCATTGCCTACTAGTGAGACAAAAAACTTCTCTCTGTAGGTGCTTTGCTTGTCATCATCTACAGCAATTTTTAGGCTGCTGTATAATGGTTCTCACTCCTGCTATTCTTGGTGCATGATCCCTTAACCATTGAATTTACCACTATTCCCTCCAGCTGATCAGGAGGGAAATGTGGACAGCTAGTGCCCAGATCATCTTTACCCTTCTGTCACCACTTTCTTTTTTACAGCAAGTGGGGACGGAGATTTAGCATTGTGCAGAGAAGCAGCAAAGCATCTGCTTGACTAACTGGGAAAGAAGGGTGACTTGGATTCCAGAAAAAAAAGGGAAACTGTGAAACCCAATGATGGGTTAAGGTGGGATTTCTTGCCAGTGGAAGTCCACCAGAAGAACCATATGTATAAGTTGTCTTCTGGAGTAGAGCAGGACCAAGCCCTAATTGGATCAAATTACGGAGGTCCCTGGTCCTATGGGGTTCAAGGGTATATATAGTGCTACTCTCAGATCAGGGCAGCCCTTGCATGCAGCAGAAGCTAAAATGTTCATAGTATTTAATATAAGAATGGTAAAAAGGGGTTTTCTCAATGTACTAGTGGTGGGCTTTTAAGGTTCTGTTTATAAATGCTGTGGATTTACAATAAATAGTACTGGACTGACATATCTGTACCTAATTTTAACTTGCAGCATAATATTTCTGTTTCAGGTGGATCACATTTTTTTTTATGAAGGCAAGATTTGCTTTGAATAGAATTGAAAAAGCTTAACACCAGAATCTGTCCCAAAGTCGTGTTCCTTTCATGTAGCTTTCATAATTTTAACTTATCAAAAATCTATTATATAATACTGCAGGTCCTTAAAAACCACCTCATAAGTTATGGACCTTGAATTCAAAACTGCTTTCTAAATACGTTTTCCTCACAAAGCTGGTATCTACCAATGTAAAGTGTTCCTCTTTCCCTTACCAACCGCCAATTTTTAAAGGACCAGATATTTAGAGTTTAAAAATACTTTAAAAACAACTTGGTGGGAAAAAAATTCAATCATCAATCTAAAATGTTTACAAATTTCAGTTTTAAATGGCATGTGTTAACCTTTCTACCAGAGTTTTACTTTCTATTTGTGCTATCTTAAAAATAAAAAGCCTAATCTTTGAATGTGTTGCATGTAATTACATTTTAAACATGTAACAAATGAACTAATTTCATAATTCTGAAATACGGTATTTTTAACATTGGACATGAATGCCTTAAAGTAGAATTAACTGATATTCATTTTTAGTTTTAATAGATATGAATGGGAGAAACGTAACTAAAATAGACATTTCCCTTAGTCCCACTACTGAAATTAGTGAAGGGCTGAGGTGTTTTCCCTGGAAAAATTATCATTCCAGTAAGCAAGGTACTAACCTTGCCTTTTGGGTTTTTGAAATGAAATTGAGAACTTGTTACTGCCTTTCTGTTTCTGCCTCTTATGGCAGGAAGGATGCACAGCACTTGATAAGATTTATACTCCCCTCCATATTATCCTGGTCCTAGGCTTGTCATCAAAATTCCTTTCTTGGATTGAGCAGAATTTCCAGAAGATTTTCCACTGAAATTGGCTTGAAGATTTATTCCTTTATTGGATAATTAAATCCAACAATTCTAATATGATCTGTAATATTGGTAAGTTTCTAGTTTCTGAGAGAAAATGAAAACGTTTAGTAAACCAATCATCCAGATCTACTGCAACTGACACTTATATCAGTTCTGAAAGTCCTTCAGGCCCAATTTCATTGAAATGGCATTTTTTAAACCATGAAGATTACATGATTTAAGATACCGAGTCCATCGGGAGAAGGGCAGTATATAAGTCTAATAAACAAACAAACAGTAAATAAATAAATAAATAAATAAATAAATACATACATACATACATACATACATACATACATACATACATACCAAGGCAACAAATGGGATTTACAGTGGTTAGGGAAATGGGACACACAATTTAGAATCTAATATATAGAAAAGGAAACATTAATATATCTGTTCAGTTGTGATTTGTGTTGTAATTTGACCAGTTTTGCTGTTGTGCTAAGCTAAGAATTATTATGTACTTATATATACCTTTGCATAAATTAACAGATGAAGGTAAATCATTGGACAGCTTTAATTTCCTGGTGGAGGGTCATAAGGGAACAGTTTGGACCTTAGAAGCAATTTGAATATTTTTCTGAATTCTCCTTTTTCTGTTCACAATAAGACAGTCTCCACTTTGCAAGGAATCAGTATGTTTTTTGTTGATCTCTACTACACTGTAACTTTTAAATTCAATGGATATTTGAACATGGGGACTAAAAGGAAAAAAACCCGTAATGTTTCCCCTCTTCAAAATTGTATTTTAAGAATATATATCTGTAAGAAATTATTTTGCCATAGAGGTTTGGCATAAAACAGCAGAACACTAGTCTTTGAGATCCATGTTTGACAATTGCTAGATCTAAAATGGCCACACCGATTTTGATGCAACGTTGGAGAGAAAAAGAGAGTGTAGCTTCAGATTATCAGTCTATATTATATGTGGTGGGTTTAATGAACGTTTAAAGAAAGTCTGATGAACAAGCTCTTAGTTGCTATCAATACTATAAGCACCAATAAGAAAAAGAGTGAATCGTTATATGAATAGGCCATATGGCAAAGAATACGTGCATATATATCTGTAATAACCAGTTTGATTTCTTCCTGTGGCACTATTGGCAATGGCTAGTTGTACATATAAACTCTACTTTTAATTGATTACTTCGTGCCTTGTGGAAAGGTTTTCTGAAGAACCAAATGTTGGTTTTCTGGCATTATCCATTCCTGTGTGAATAATCACATTGTAGATGGATCTAGAAAGCAGATGGACAGATGGATCTATGAAAATAAGCCATTCTGTACTGCACATTGGGAAAGGCTATGTCTGCTTATAGAATATGGCTGTTATCATATTTTCTAAGGGAAAAACGTCCCATAGATTTTCAATCAAGTTGCCACAAATGGATAGGCAAATAATGAAAGCACTATATGATTAATTTATTAACCATGTTTACATTTTGATGATGATTCATCCATGTAACTTGACAGTGAAGAAAGAATGAATAATTCTTTTACAATATTTTTGAAGAGCACTCCAGAAAAGTAACAGGAAAAAAGAGCTGGAGGTCACAACAGAAACAAGTGAAATATGCTGTTCATGTGTAAGGTTTTGCGCAATGATTATTTTTTTTTCCAAAGAAAATAATGTCCTTTTTATTTGCTTTTAACATTCTGCCCTTGGCATCTGTTCCATCCATTGTGGACTAACCTAGACAGTGTTCTGACAATGGGTTAAAGAGAGCACTTATTGAAAAGTGTTCTGTACTTAATTACTTTTCCTTCTTTTGGAAGCTATTTTTTTCATAATCACATGTTAATTGTGTATTAGCAGCTTTCCTGATTAGTTGAAAACATAATGAAACCTTTGTAAACAAGGGAGAGAGTGAAGTAGATAGAATATAAAGCAAAACATAAGAGGTGTAAACAGGAAACATCTCTAATGGGGAAGTTTCTAAAAAAGTAATGCCAGTACACAGGGCAAACCCATATATTAGAAGAAATGTGGGATGTCACGGAGAATAGCTTCTTCAGGGTCTGATGCCTCCTCCCTAATTTATTGTTTACTTATTTAAGATCTTATAGCTTTTAATATTGTCTGGGAATCTTTCAAAATTTAAAAAATGGTAACATGTCATACATTTATTTATTTGTTTATTTAGCGTATGGCCGGTCACACATGTCATACATTAAAAAATGCAACAAAATAAGTAGTCAGTAATGATGGTAAATAAAATCTTTAAACAACAGTAAGCAAAGACTAAATAATTATACGTATTTGGGCAAATGAAACATCTGGGTTTATACAACTTACTCTTTGATTATGGATGTCTTTGTGGTAGGTGTTCTGTCTTCCATTTCATCCAAGGCTCGCTTTCTCCATATGAAAATGAAATGGCTTACTCTAGAACCGTTTGGCGTCTCCTATTTTGGAGCAATCAGCTGGTTTACTAGTAGACATTTCAATATGGAGGCAAATCCTTGAGGAAGGACAATTTCAAGGCCCTGTGGATTAGATGGTAGATCTCCAAACTCATTCAGGATTTTATAGATAGAAGAGCATCCAGTTATATGATTAGGCAGGGACGCAGAAGTAGGCTTGCCTTTGGACCTTGCATGTAACATTGATACTAGTTGTGCATGCACTAGTATGCTTTTTAAATAGTTTGTAGCAATATTTTCCAGGGTTACTTATTAGAAAAAGCTTTTAATATTGCTGGTAAGAGTTGCTGGGGTTAAGCTTAAATACTTCTTCATTTTTCAGGGATTCTCGATTTCTTACTCTTGTTTTCTAGATGCATTGCAAACTTAGCATTGCAAAATAAAATGTCAGTAATTGTAAGCTACTATTCCACAATCCGATGTCATACAGAAAGGCAGGATGTAGCAGGTGCTAATAAGGAATCCAGGAATTGTAATATTTCTGGAAACAAAAGGGAGAAAGGTTTGCTTTGCTGGTTAGATATAATAGAAGTTATAGTTTCAGTGAAAGAGAATATGTGTAACAGAGTGATTTAGACCCTACTTTAGAGAAGGATGCAGATACTGTTTTGCTTTTTGCTTTTTCTTGTGATGTTGATTTACTTTCTTGTTGTTTAAGGAAGGCATGTATTTTGGAACACTCAAAGTATAGTTTGTAACTAGCTATATACTTATTATTTTTTGGTGGTAGGTACACAGTTGGCATCTCAGTGGTCTGTAAGCTTTCTGGATTTGAAATCTCATGCAATCCTAGCATCGTCTGTCTTACTGATTTGGCATTATCAGTGTGCTTGGTGTATTTCTTTTTCTTGCTTTACTCCTCTATACAAAGTTTTCAGTATTATGGCTATATGCTAAAACCATTCATTTCCATTTAAAGGTGTTTTTGATAAGGTAGACATCACCCTTGGTTACCCCCTTCTGTTGCTGCATTAGAGAAAGTCACTCAAATAAGTTTTATGCAGTTCTTTTTTCTTTCTTTCTTTCTTTTTTTAAAGAAAATGGGTGGCTGGGATGCGTAAAACGGGAATGCTACTGTATGTGAGAGCAATATCCACTGTAAGCACTCCAAGGGAAGCCTGCCAAAGCTGTATGTGAACAGCAGCCAAACAAAACACAGGCGCCTTTCCAGTGAAAACCAGCACTCTTCTGCAAATAGAAGAAAAATTGACTTTCTGATTTGGAGTGTTTCTACAACTCAGAAGCAATGCTACAGAAATTGTTCTAAAAATAATTTCAGGCAGTGCATTTTTCCAAAGCTTTTTAAATGCTTATTCTTTCATCATACCTTACAAGAGAAGATTGACCAGAGTAATATTAAAATAAACTTGCGGGATTTTTTTTAAAATACAGTATAGTGTGCAGTGATGTGGCTCCATGTAAGGAGCAATGTGTAATACTTCTTCCACTTCCATTTTGAGGGTTGTTTTTTTTCCTTTGGCTGCTGTAGCTACTTCATTCACAATTGAATGGTTATCAGTAAACTGAGTTACAGAGGAAAAATAGTAATATATAAAGAATAGGGAACAAAATCATACAATTTTCCCATTGCAGAGTCTTCAAGACCTTTTTCATAAATCCAGAATGTCATTATTCAGACCATTGGCTTGGTTTGTCACCTATACTTCCAATATGATTTTCAAAGCTTTAACCATTTTATTTTGTACATCCAGAACCCTTATTTTGCAATCCATACTTTTTGCATTTCCACTTTTCAAAATCAGAAATTGCTTGTTTACTATTCTAACTCTATTTAGAGATCCCTGGAATGACAAGTTTGAAAAGCTACCTGGTGAATTTATTTTTCTTCTAAAACAGAAGAAAACATAAGTTTAAGAATGTAAAGAATTAGAAATAAAAGCAAAAAGTTAAATAAGGTTTTGATCTAAGGAAGTTGTAAACATATTTGGGATCCATATAACTTTGAAACATTGAGACATTTATTAAAACATTTCACAAATAGTTTAAATAAAATGAACAATTTTATTGACATTAGTAGCTACAATATCAGAAATATCAATAACAAAGTTTCTCTACCTAAATTATGTCCAAAAGATAGCAAATCTGATGCAGAAATCTTACAACCAGTAATACTGAGTTTAAAAAGTGTGGTTAGCAAAATAGGGAAGACAGTTAAAATGGCATTAAAAATAAGTTGTATAAATGAACTCTGCTTCATTAATTTTGTCTTATTTATGAATAAATAGTTATATGGATTGTACTAGTGGTGATTTGTAAATCTTGGTTAATAATGAGTATGCAGACTTTGAGAATATGACAATTAATTATCAACTGTGTAGATTTTCTAAAATAGTTGCTTCCTGACCTGAAACTCCAATATTTTATTAGTGCTATAGTAGCAAATAGATTTAATATTTTTTTAAATTTTGTATTTTGTGTTTTTTACTGTTGTGAGATGCCCTGAGACCCTTGGGAGATAGGGCGGCATACAAGCCAAACAAACAAACAAACAAACACATACATACATACATACATACATACATTACACCAAATGTTAGATTATATGATCCAACGCAGAACTTAGTTTCAAAACTAAGGAATAAATAAAAGAGGTTGGGCTTTACATATTCTTTAGAGATGTGAGAGTTGGTAGTTCAAAAGAATCATAAAAGCAAGTTGAATGTAGTAAGAATGGGAAATTTAAGAAGCTCAAGAATGAATGATTACAGATTACACAAGTGAGTAACCAATATAAAAGAAGTTTATTTCTTTATTTATTTATTTGACTTATATACTGCCCTATTCCTACTGGACTCAGGGCGGTGTACAGGGTATTAAAAACAGAA
>JANHFR010003574.1:85738-97506 GCA_032468015.1 Mimophis mahfalensis
TTTACCTACCTCGGAAGGATGGAAGGCTGAGTCAATCTTGAGCCTGGTGAGATTCGAACTTGCCTTAATTACAGGCTTAGCTGACTGCTAAGCTAAGTCCTTATAGCCTGCTCCACCAAGGCCTCTTGAAGAGTTGCCTTGACCTGTGAGATGGGTGGCATATAAATTTAGTAAATTTAATAAACATTTATTTTATTTTAAATAAATGTTAAATAAATGTTAAAATAAAACATTCCAACATAACCTAGCGACTTCTTATATTAAATAACATTTTTTATTGTTATGGGATATTATAAAGTGATGAAAAATTGCATAGCAGCAAAACATGCTGAACCACTGATTGAGAAGAGGATAGTTCTACTAGCCTGAAAGCTATCATTAAAATAGTATTATTACAGATCTTTGCTAAATTAACTGGTGGGCCTGTTGAGGGAGTTCTAGAATTTGAGAAAATGGTTGTGGTGTCTCCCACAAATGAATTCAGTTGTGAAGAGAGAAAACAAAGGGAAGAAGCCAGAAAAGGGATAATTGACTTGGAACTCTTTGGATATTTTGAAGGGCAACTCCTCTCATGGTGTGGTCAAACTACAGACAGGCCTCATCTTACAACCACAATGGAGCCCAAAACTTTTGTGGTTAAATGAGACATTTGTTAAGTGAGTTTTGCCCCAGTTTACAACTTCTTTTGCCACATTTGTTGAGTGAATCACTCCAGTTGTTAAATTAGTAACATGGTTGTTAAGCAAATCTGGTTTCCCCATTGCCTTTGCTTGTCAGAAGGTTGCAGAAGGTGATCACATGACCCCGGGATGCTGCAACCATCATAAATGTTAATAATAAATGTGAGTCAGTGTCAAGCATCCAAATGTAAATCATGTGACCATGGGGATGCTACAGTGGTCTTAAGTGTGAAAAATGGTCATAAGTCCCTATTTTCAACGCGATTGTAACTTTGAACGGTTACTAAATAGCAATATAGTACGTATATACAGTGCTTTTACAGCCCTCTCTAAGCAGTTTACAAAGTCAGCATATTGCCCCCACAATCTGGGTCTTCATTTTACCGACCTCAGAAGGATGGAAGGCTGAGTCAACCTTGAGCCTGGTGAGATTTGAACTGCCAACTTGCAGGCAGCTGCCAGTCAGCAGAAGCAGCCTGCAGAACTGCATTCTTCTAACCACTGCGCCACTACAGCTCTTAAATGAACTGTTGTAAGTCAAGGACTACCTGTAATGTGCCCAATGGAAATCAAACTTTTAAGCATTAGGAGGCCATCAGATAGCCCGTTCCTGGAAGTTGACATATTTTTCAAGGTCCCTGATGGGATGAAGTAATTTGGCCATTGCTTTATTTTGCCTTACCTTTTGTCCATGAAAAGAGCCCTACAAGGAAGAATTAAAAACATCTGTCTGCTGTCTGCTACTAAAGCTGATAGCTGAAGTCAAACAAAGGTTGCCTTCAATAAACAAGGAAAAGCTTCACTGAACTGTCTTGGATCACCCATCTCCAGATTGTAGCTTCAAACTGAATGCATTAGTCAGCAGGCCTTTTCGTTTCGTGGAGGCACAGTACTGAACCCACAATGACCTCATACTATTGTGATAATATTCTAAGTAAATATAAGTAATCATGTTTACACACTTACCACCTAGTATTCTTCCTGCAGCTGCTGAGGATTTTATTATTATGCTTCATCGCAGTCAGCCAGATGTTCAGATTATTATTTATTAAATTTGTTTGCCACCCATCTCGCTGTGAGGTAACAATTAAGGACAGTCACAATTGCAGGATACTGCATTTGGTTCAAGAATTGTAAGAGAGTTGGCATCTGCAAAAGAGAAAATAGTAGGAGCTGGTCTCTTTCAAACGGTTTGAGCTGCAGGAAGCCAAAAATCTCCATATACTTTTCTTCCTCAGTTCCCCTGGACATTCCCCATCAGTTCCAACTCTCTTCCATACAGGCCTCTGTTGTGGAGCACCAGGTACCTGTTGCTTTATGCTTTGTTATGGTCCTGCAGGACGCAGTCCATGATGAGCAGATCTGGGCAAGGGGATCTTGTGTGTCTGCACTCTTACAGAGAGCCGGGCCCAGATTGCGCTGTTTTGAACTATTCTTTTAAAAAATAAAGTTTATTATTTAAAAAACATAGATTCTGTTATATATTTAAACTGTTTGGGCGGAAATTTCGAGCCAGCCCATTGGTTAATGGGCTGGACTCAACTGTATATAAAGGGACAGTTTTTCCCCAGCCATTTGCTGGGTCTCATTCTGAATAAAAGAGCTGTTGCATTCAATCACTCTCTGGCTTCCCGAGTCCTCATTCCCCAGATCTAACACTGGCAACAAAGGTGGGATACTGAGGCATGAGCCAGCACGACCCAGCTAGTTCAGGAGTACCGAGCCAAACCATGGCATACCTCCACCACCACCGTTCCAGCCGAAGACGGAGAAGTGGAACGACTACATGACCCGCTTTGAGTGCTCACTGCACGCCAACGAGCTCGGCAGCATCTCAGATGACCACAAACGGGCGATCTTCCTTACATACTGCGGCAACGCTGTTTTTAACATCGCAAAGGCTCTGGTGAGCCCAACTCCGGTAATGGACGGAACTACGAACAGCGCTGAAGAAGCACTACTCGCCAGCGCCATCCAAATACCTGCACCAGATCGAATTCTGGCAGTGGGTTCAATTGGAAGGCGAATCGATCAACGATTTCGTCGCTGCACTGCAAGAAGCCACCATACCTGCTGAGTTCCGAGACCTCGATGAGGCCCTCATAGAACAGGTGATCCGGGGAGTCAGCGACATCCGCCTGCGGTGGAGACTACTAGCCCGCCAGGACCTGACCCTGACGGTCGCCCTAGACGAGGCACGGGCACACAAAGTGTCCTCATCTGCCGCAACCGCCCTACAGCGACCCCTGACCTCGAGCGCGCCCAAAACCACCACCATACACCATGAGGACGCCACATCAGAGGAGGACGCAGCATCCGATGAAGACGTGTGTGCGACTGAGGGAGAGACCAGAGCGGAGCAAAGACTCCGCAGCTGTGCCAGCTGCGGCAGACCACACCAACAGTCCAACTGCCAATTCTGAGAAGCGATTTGCTGCCGCTGTGTCTTGCCATCACTCCCATACAGAGAAAGAGTCTTTGGAGTCTGATAACAGTCCAACTCTTTATTTATGGTTTGGGAAGGGAACAGAACAAGCACCGGGTGAGGAGAGGTGTTGCCTCACCCCTGATTGAGTCAGCTCTGGCCCGAAACCCACGTGGGGCTGAAAACAAAACAACAAACCATGCGCAGAACAGAAGTGAAACTGAAACAACTAACAAAACCCTGTTATCCCTTCTCCCTACTGCCCCGCCACCCACGTGACATCAGCCAGGGAGCCCAATGCCTCGGCCGCGCTCGCGGGTGGGGAGGTGGAGACCCCCCCACCGGGAAAGCCCCCCCCACCGATCGCCACCCGAGGAGCACGGGGGACCACAGGAACCCCAGGACGGTCATCAGCTGGAACTCTAGGCGCCGGTGGAGATGCTGGGACCACTGGGCGCACGACCACTAAAGTGTGAAGAGCCGGCCTTTGGATTGCCGCTAAGGTTGGCTCCAAAGACATCCGGACAAACCGGAATGCCATCGACACACAAAGCCCAGAACCCAAAAGTCCAGTCCCTGACTACCCAACAACTGAGAAGACTAATTCAAACCCGGTGCCGGAAAACCTACCTGAAGAGGCGGAGACTCTGCGCCGTCAGACCACCGAGGACTCCGACACACTCAGTGAAATTCCAGATAGGCCTAAGGTGGAGCAGAGCGCAGAAAAGAGGTCTGCCCCGCTCGACGCCTTGCCTCCAACTGAGCTGCGCAGGTCAACCAGGGTACGGACATGCCCTAGTCACCTGAATGACTATATTTGCAAATAACCCCCAACTGCATTCTGGGGGGAAGGGGTGATATATATTTAAACTGTTTGGGCGGGAATTTCGAGCCAGCCCATTGGTTAATGGGCTGGACTCAACTGTATATAAAGGGACAGTTTTTCCCCAGCCATTTGCTGGGTCTCATTCTGAATAAAAGAGCTGTTGTGTTCAATCACTCTCTGGCTTCCCGAGTCCTCATTCCCCAGATCTAACAGATTCCATTCTTACATTGAGAAGTACAAGCTATAGGTGTTTACCAAATACACCTTATTGTAAGTATTATAGTCTTATTTCTACCTGTACATGCTTATCTCACGTGCAATCATGCCTTATCTGTATTATCCATTATCCTCTTAATATCACTGTATATATCTGACATTTTTCACATTGGTAAATTCCTCAGATCTCCGTATTTGTGTTAGAACAGTATCTAGAACAGGGCTGTCAAACACCCGGCCATGGCCTGATGCATCACACACTGGCCTTGCCTACTCCTGGTTTAGCAAAGTGGGGGGAAAGGCACGATATGTCACATGATGCTGCTGTGTCGCCATGAGTTTGACACCCCTGATCAAGAAACTTAAACAGAGCCCCACTGCTCCAACTGTCAGCTCCCAGTATCCAGCTGGATGCAGTTGCAGGTGCTCATAAGTAAGGCAAAAACAGGGCAAAAATATATTTTTGGTCAAGTTCCCCCACTAGTGGTACTTGGAAGCACATTCTCCATGTGGATAATACATATTCATAATGATTTAGGGTTCAGGGACACTTGTAGTATCACCTTTTTATCATTGACTCTGCCTGCCCTATAAAATTGGACAGAACTGTATCCTCCAAGCTTCATCAATAAAACAGGGTCGCTGGACGAGAGCCAAACTTCTGTGTTGCTGCGGCTCACCTGTGGAATAGTATCTCCTCCAAAGCTTACACAGCCCTGACTCTGTTACTTTTCAGGCAGGTAGTGATTGTTCTTGTTCTCCTCAGAGGCTCTGGGGCCAGCCAGAATAGTGGCTGGCTCTGTTAAGAATGATGCCTAGTTGACGCAACTGACGTTGTTTAAAGAGTAATCTTTTTTGTTTTCTTCCTTGACATGGCTGTCTTTTAGTGATACGGTTTTTAAAAACTCTTTTATTTTTTGGGAATCCTAGGTAAGCCATCCAGAGCTACAGATAGCTGGCTTTGGAAATTAAAATAAAAAACTGCGCTATTCAATAACCTCTTTAAATCACATTTTATTTAATTAATTAGGATTCCACTAATATTATTTTTACAAATAACTCATGGCAGCAAACATACTTAATACTCCTTCCTCCTATTTTCCCCAGAACCAGCCTGTGAGGTGGGTTGGCTGAGAGAAAATGACTAGCCCAGCTGGATTTCACACTAAGGTAGAATCTGAACTCATGGTCTCCTGCTTTCTCGCCCATGCTTTAAGTACTAGACCAAACTGACTCTCATAATTATTTTGCTTGTTACCTGCTAAGCCATAAACCATGATTTATGTGCCACGGTGGCTGGATTCACTAAAGTCAAACTCAAAGAGCTAGGAGAGCATGGCCAAAAATGTCAAATTCATGACTGTGTTAACATGATTGAAGTTTTGCCTGTTTTTAATGTGTTACACATCACTCCATTGTGGCTACCATCTTGACAGTTTTGGACCTGGCCAACAAGCCTTCTCATAATACCATATGTGAACCTAGGTAATACATCCTGTTGAAGTCTATCTCTTATGTTTGCTGACACAGATGTCAAAAAATTAGTTGTAATAGTTCCTTATTGTCTACAGCAACACTGCTGTAGACAACAATTGCAACAGCATTGCAGCATTAAGACTCTTTTTGGAGCCACTATGATGTAGTTGGTGACACAGCTGCATTGGCACAAGTTATGTACTTTCACAAAAAAATGTCAGCTGTTGCCTTGAAGGCATTGATTGCCATCCCTGTTTTTTCCATAGCTTTTGCACCTATTGATCAATGTCTCTCGGCTTTGGTAACTTTAAAACATGTGGACCAAGTTCCAAAAGTTCCCAGCCAGCACATTTTAAAGTTGCTAAAATCCCTGCCATAAATACTACACCACCACTAGTGAAGACAACAACAGACACAAAGAAGTCTCAGAATTGTCATGTTAGGTAAAATTTGGTGTAGAACAATCATAGTTAAATATTACAATGTTCAAGGCTGATCTGTTTATTCAAATATTAATTGGATTGTGCCTCAAGTAAAATATAGTATCAGGAGAGGTGTAAAAGAACTCTATTGTACACAATGAACACTGGGTGGTGCTAGATGCCGACATATGCCTATGCTCCTAGATATCCCCAATGTTTAGTATACTATTCTACAAGTTGAATCAGAGATTATAATAGAATAACAGTTTAGGAACATTAACTTAAATATAGATAACTTTAAAATATTTCAGGGTGATATTATTTCAGTTTTTTTATGCAGCTCTGAACCATAATGCAGGGCTTTTTTGGATTTTGTTTGTTAACTGTGGATAAATATGATTGGACTAGACCGGGGGTGTCAAAATCGCATCATCACAGCAGTGTTATGTGACGTATTGCAACTTTTTTCTCCTTCACTAAACCAGGTGCGGGTGTGACCAGTGCGTGACTCATCTGGCCTGTGACCCGCGAGTTTGGCAGCCCTGGACTAGACCATATGTCTATGATGATATATTGAAGTAGCTTCTCTGTAGTAAGATGATAGTGCAGACCACAGATACTTCCACATTTTCCTGGGAAGCATTTTCCTTTCTTTATACACTTGACAACAACATCCAGGTATTCTATGTTCAATTTGCTTCAGGTTATTATTATTATTTTTTTACATTTGTTCAGACTTGATGAGGACGGAAGATAAATTGCAGCATCAGCCAATATTGATGCATAAATAGTCTCATGGGAGTAATATCTAGAGATATGGTAATGACTACTTTAGGCAGAGAGGGACAAACTACAATACTAGTTGCAGGTGCCAGAAGGCAAAAACTGGATACACCAAGGTGTAGGGGGCTCAATTACATTTATTCATTCCAGTGCCTGAAGCTTTTAAGAACATAGCTTTAAAACAGTCTCCCCCAAAGTTTGGAGCTTTCAAACTATCGTATCAAATTAAAATGTCCAGCCACAAAGATAAGCTGTGTTAGCAGTCAATGACATTTGATCTCCCTTTAAACAGGCAGGTTAGGCTGGCAGTTTCAGCCAAGGGGTTTAGGCAGCCCCTTCCTCTTTAGAACAGCTAACTCCCTTTCCTCTCTGCTGGCATTCCATTTTCTGCCTGGCCAGTGAGCTAGTTCAAGACCATTTGAAGGATGGGGAGTTTACCCAGGAAGGCTCAGCAGCCATTGCCATGGCCTTCAACTTTCCCTCAGCCATCACACTCATTTTTCCCCCGGCTTTTTCAGTGCAGCACTTAAGCTCAACAGGTTCTGAGTCTAATGTTCCCTAATGATTCTTACTCTCAGGGAGGCTGACGTGTTATCCTTGCCAGAGGACAAATAATTTTATTTTTCACCCAGATTTAAGAAGCCCAGTTCTGGTATAACCAAAAAAATGCCAAGTTAGATTTTTTCTCTCAGAGTGGGATGGCATGGAAGAGAACCCCAAATGTCTTTTTCTACTGCATTCCGGAACATAAAGAGAACTAAAACTCTACATTGATATAGCAGGAACATCTGAGTGCTGCAAGAAGGCAACTCTCCTTAGACCTAGACAGGATGGCCAGTGGTTACAGAATGGACACTGCAATCCAACATCTGGAAAGCCACAATTTCTTCACCTCTGTATTAGAGCTTCTGGGCAGGGAATTTCAAATTCATCTCTAACATGGTTACTAGTAAACAAAGTCTTTGAAAAGTGCTCATTTCTGGCATGAGCAAGCATTCTTGAGGGCACACAAGAACAAAATTGAATTAAAAGATGGAGAAAGGAGACCACTGAGTAAGGAATAACATTAAAGGAGGATATGGCTGAAGGATCTGACCTCCCTTATACTATTTGGAGGACCCTGAACAGGTTGAGAGTTGGAGTGTCTAAATGTAAAACCAATGTGCTCAAATTGAGGGTCTTAGTGGATAACAACATGCTACGTGAATGTGCAGAGACAACGAGCCTGGCCCATGTGCTGGTATGTCAGCTACTACCAGAAATATGTGCTGATAATGACTTATTTTTGGCCAGTGACAAAACCAAGAAGGAGACTTTATTCTGGCATTTTAAAGTTTAATCCAGACATGGAAGAAGAAGATGATTCTTTCGCTGCTATGAAAACCTGCAATTGGAACAGAAAAAACCTCCAGACTAAAACAAAGGATTTTGCGTGGGCCATGAGTTAGTGAGCCATTGCAGTTCCATCTCCATCCAGAAACAGACTCAGAGCTTTTGCAAAACAAAATGCTGAATTCTCAATGTCATGCATTAGCCACCATTCCTCCTTCTATTAAAGAGTTTCACAACCTTTTAAAATGCTGGGTGTTAATTTAATTTATACAAATTACATTCATAATATAAATTTTAATATATTTTAGCTTATTATCATTCCATTCCTTTATAAAGTTTAAACTCCTGACTGAACCATCCTTTTTACCCCCAAAATCAGAGGATTCTTGCTAGTCTGCATCAAGACCAGAATATAAAATGAATCATTTATTTCTTTATAATGTATGAAACATTCAAGTAAAAAAAAAAAGATGTTGATAAAAAGATCTCCAAGACTGAATAAGAGATGATTTTTTGTCCAAGAAACTCCAATATCAGAAGATCAGAAGTCAGGTTATGTTCATCCTACATATAAACATATATTTGGTTCTTTTGGCAATACATCAACAATCACCTCCAATGTTTATACTGCAACTTGGTAACAATGAAGAAAGATAAGATGTGCTTCGAAAACATCAAGCCATTCCTATTGTCATAATTCCATTATTGATAAGGGAGCAATACTTGACCATATGACTTGCTGCTTAATATTCAGTTGCAGGGTGGGATTAACATGATTTTTAAAGGGTCCTTGCTTCAAGAGTCTTATAATCTAAAGCACAAAGAAAAACAAAAAGAAAGAGTAATAAAGATGAACCGACTAAGAATATTGAAACTTTCAGAGAACTTGCCCTGTCAATGTATTGCAATGAAAACAGAAGTTGTACAGTTGTAACCAAATTAGGATTAAACTTCATGCATCTGATTAGGTTGGATTCTGGTACCTTATTTTAAGGTGCAACAATGCCCTAGATGTGATTACTATGATTGCATGTAGTTTTTAGTTATAATAAGGTCCCAGATTGTTCCGAAGCCTCACTGAAAAAAACCAACATGAATTCTCACATAATAGAAACAAAAAGATAGGTACTAATTTTGAAATAATGGAGTCAGGTATTTTTAGATTCTGGTAATTGGGATCAAGAATGCTTGAGATGAATATTGAGATGGTTACTATATTTGGGAAATAAATTGCTCTTTAGTTATTAAATTTATACACACCAAATTATATTTAACTAAGTTTAATGTAGTACCAAAATATAATACATTAAAGGCCGTGATTTCTAAAGAAAAACACTTTTAAAGTAATATATTACTACTTTCACTCATTAAATAAAAAAACCTTTTATAACTATATCAAGATAAATCATTATTTTAATCCTGGGATAGAGGTGTTTTGTGCAGTGGCTGCCACAAATCTCACATATTACAGGTGTGTCCCTAATTTTTCAATATTTGCAATCACAATAATTATAGCAATAATTAAATACCTTCTCTCACAAAGAGCTAAGCCTGGGTTAGCCTTCTGCAACAGCTGCACACTCCCAGGTCTGGACTGATTGCTCCACAGGAATGTATAAAAGTGCTCAGAAAGAGTTGCTTTATTCAGAGGGTGCAAAGCTGCGGAGCAACTACCTGTAATGTCATGCCAATCTACAGCATGCTAATCACGCTTAATCCCTTCCTGTCATTTGCTTGCTACAAATGTCACGCTTTGAATGCTTATATTTCAATAGAATGTAGGTATTGTTTCTGTCCGGTTGGAAGGCCATGGGCATAAAAATTCCAGATTTGGGGGGGGGGGGGAATCCCTGGTAGCATCTTTTCACTATTGGAGTTGAGAGGTATCAGCGTGCTGCTCAATTCCTTGTCACAGGAGTCAAGCGATGCTGGGAAATGCATTGACAGTGAATGAATCTGTCAAGAGCTAAACCAGCTAGAATTATTTGAAAGGTAACTTGGTCTTTCAACAGAGAGATGGTGTATCGGAGCATGGGAGGGTGAGGAAAAAGGAACAGGAAAAATGTGATACCAATTCATATGTGCCTGAGGGTTATCTGAGAGATCACCTGTTCTCTGGATTACACCTGCCCATTCCACCAAATCTAGCAGAGAACATAATGTTAATATTTTGTATTGCATGTATTGTTTTCAGCTTTGTTATATGTCACTCAGAGGCACTTGTCTGAGAGATGGATGGCTATATACAGTAAACATGATGAAGAAATATATAACATAGGAAACTATATCACTTGAACATACTCTGGCAGCAGAAAAACAGAAGCGCTACACACTAAGTGGCAAGTGGAACACCGTAAATTGGTGTTACACAGCGGACTTTGTGAATATATATGAAATTTTCAAGTGCTACCTAAAAGAAAATGAGTTTTTAAAAATCGGGGATACTCCCGATACATTTGTATATTTTATTTTTCAACAATAGAACAGAGATTGATTGATTCAAAATATGCATTTAATGTTTCAACCTTGTATTTTTATTTGTTCAAACCGCAATGCGATATGGCCAATAATAAATATGTTTTACCTATTTTTCCAGTTATCATCAGTTAAAAGGAAATTTTCTATTTGGTCAATAAAGTTTTCATGCTAGACTGAATAAAATTACAGTGCATCTATAGATTGGCATTAAAGGGCCCCGTAAATAATGTAGTTTTTAACATTAACATGATACAAAAAGTGTCCAGTTAGTTAATGTGCCTATTTAAAAAGCTTGAAGCCCTTTTTTCTTTTCAGCTCCTCTTTATTTTTAACCTTCCGGCTGCAACTTTTTTTTGCTCCGATCCCCATCTTTCCAGTATTGCTCTGTCTGCATTTCGGTAAGTCGCGAGATAGTCCGTTGGAAGGCAAATATCTCTTCCTCTCCCGTAAACATAGAAAGTGCTTCAGCTGAATCCTAGAGACAGGTAAGAAGAAAAATACAGGAATTTTGAGAGAGAGAAAACTTCTTCCCTGGGTCCTCAGTAATGAAATTCCACTGCACAGCAAGACAAAGGACTCTTTAGTACAGATCACCCTTATTTAGCAACCATTTGCAGCTAGGACAGTGATGAAAAAGCCATTTTATGATCACTCCCTACATTTATGAGCTTTACAGGTGTGTAAAGAGCTTAGTAACCACTTCACTTAATAATCAAGTTGCCAGTCCCAATTGTGATGAGGACAACCCATAATGAAGAGGAAGACACATAGGCCACCAAACCACTTTGCAATTGGATCCTTGGTTCAAAGGGTAGCCTCCCTTGTGTCTAGCTCACCTCTACTTCCTCCAGTTTCTGAAACATTAGCAGGCAACGAGGTCCTTTTCCCATTATTTTATAAACACTCCCAAACTTTATAAAGGTGTATGTGTTGATGCTTTATTTCTGTTTGTATGTACAGTGGTCCCTCTACTTACAAATTTAATCCATTCCAAATGCACATTTGTAAGTCGAAAAATTTGTAAGTCGAAAATTGGTTTCCCATAGGACTGCATTGGAAATGGATTAATTCATTCCAGAGCCTAGGAAAAAGACCCAGACACCCAGGTTTTTGTGGAAACCTCTTTATTA
>JANHFR010003574.1:137860-150360 GCA_032468015.1 Mimophis mahfalensis
CGGCTTATACTCAAGTCAATTAACTTTTCCAGTTTCCAGGCCTCAAATTAGGTACCTCGGCTTATACTCGGGTCAGTTTATATTCGAGTATATGCGGTAATAACAGCGCAAAATATTGCTACCAGACAGATTTTTCCCCAGGATGAAAGGAATGTATATCTCTTATAATATATCCTTACTTACCTGAAATTCATCAAAACACAGGAGACAAGCTTCCTCACTTATTTCATCAGCTACAGGAGCTATTGGATCATATGATTTAGCCATTAATCCAGCATTTCGTTTTGGCAGACTCTGTTTAAGGCAATGGATTCCTGAAGTGAACATTTTGCAAGATACTTAGTAAACATGTTGGAAATAGGCTCAAAACAAAGATTATATTTACATGTTAATAGAAGTAACTTTTCCCCAGCAGTAATTCTGTGCTAATTCCATTCTTTCAGTTTTTAGAAAAACAATGACAACTACAGAGCATTCTCCCTTCCAGTGGGTGTCCTTGATTCATGCAGCATCCCACGGCTTTTTGCCTCTTTGCAATATATACAGAATATCATAAAGGCGGTCAAGATGGACAAATCATAATATGTATTACATGATACATGATTCTAACAACATGTATTATTCAATTTGGTTTCCTTCTCTATATAACTATATAGTTAAAACACATTGTCTATGTTGCTGCATACTATATTGCTGTATACTATTGAGAAACAAATGTTAAGTTCACGGACTAGAGCAAATATAAAGAAATGAGAACAAGGAAATATAGGAGAAACAGAGAAAACTTACAGAAGACTAGGAAGCTTTAAAGACGAAATGTTAATATAATGGAAAATAGAAGGTCTTTGTATATTAAAAGAGCTAACTAAATCTTCACCTCTAGTTTCTAAATAAATGAACAATATATACATTGTACCATCTATTTCATTCACTATGCCATGTATTACGCAAAAAGACTGTATATTTGCAAAGAGGAAGTTTACTGGAGAGTTCATTATGGAAAAGATTTTTTTTTCCTGGCACTGAGAAGGACGAGTTCAGGTTCTGGTCCATGCTAACTTTCCCCTTGTTTAGGTTCACAAATGCTGATACAATATAGGCAGGATGTAAATATTCTTTGGTATCACAAGAATTCAGCCAATAGTCAGAACACTGAGAGTTCGTGTGTGTGTGTGTGTGTACAGGACATCTTTTTGCTATTCAACTTTTAAATCAGGCTCTTATGGCAACTGAAAGACCAACAAATACATTGTAACAACTTCACTCTTCATTTGCTGCTGACTATTGTAAAAAGTTTAGGTATTTTCACAATATTGTTCAATCTCTCTCTATAATTGTCGCAAGACCAAACACCATCACTTTCCAACAGATGCTCTGAATTTTTAATCATGCAAATAAGTACCAATGAATTAAATAAGTGATTGACTGCCCACTGGTACTCACTCAAGGAAAATGAAGCCTACTAACTCAAATCCCCCTCAATTAACTCCTACGGGTGTTGCAAGCAAGCTCTATTCTAACTGAAAACTCAGGTTGAAAATTTCCCCATACAGTCTAAATTAATTCCTTTCTTTTTGGCTTGCGACTGACAGTCTTCCAGCGGGTGCCAGTCAAAGAATTAAGAAGAAACAGGATGACAGATACCACGGAAGATACCTGTAACATACTGTATCGTACCAGAAAGATTTAAACTTACTTTTATGCACATCAAGCATGAAGCCATGGAAATGGACTCTCTTTTTTCTTTCTACTTGTAGATGAGAATAAAATATGTCCATCACCATTGTCTTTCCTGTGCCTTCAAATAAAAACACACATACCCAACAGGTTGTTAATTTAAAACACTATGTACTGATTACAGTAATGACTGTTCATTAGCATTGAGCTAATGAAATCATAATCGTGATCTGAACAGTACAAAATCATTATCTTTGAAGCAAGACTTCAACTAACATGGGCAAGATCCTTTGTATTACCGTATATGAAATCTAAAACATAATATCAAAATCAACAAATGCAATTATTGTTTCTGTCTGAAATACACCAAGCATTATTCACTAACAATGAAGGAGAATACCTCCATTCTTTTTAAAAAATAGATCAGTCACAAATACATCTTTCGGTCAGACCAAGTATTCAACTCAACTAAAATCCCGCTTCCATGTAACAAGGGCATCAAAACAAGAGCCCTCCCTGCCATATGCAATCAAGGCTCAGAGGGTCCAGGGATCTCACATCACAAAGCACACCATGTTGATCCATTTCATTACCTGACATTGTTCCAACCCTTGATTTGCTCTCTAATGTCAAAGCACACCAGATACAGGTCATTAGTAGCTCAGCCTGGGGTGCTTTGTTCTATTTAATCTCATTGCTGTCATTGGAAAAGAAAGTTATCTTATTAGTCATAAATCTGGAAAAGTGTGCAAATATGCTAAAACAAAATTGGCCCCATTTCAGTTAAAATCTTTCAACTTACCAACATCACCATAGATATAAAGGCCTTTTGGAGGTTTACGTCTTGTAAAAAGCTGCAAATTAAGAAAATAATTATATTTTATTCTCCTTGGATAAAAGCAAAATAGGAAAACAACATGATATATTCATTGCAAAGTCAATATAGCTTCCAAACTCAATTCAACTACTGCATTAAAAGAACAAAGCCTGCTCTGTTGCTTGAAAGCTCAAATATTATTTTGGTTGATCAAGCACACAATAACGGAAATTGGAAAGGACAAAAACCCTAAATATTCTTTTTAATATCTTTTCAAGCCCAGTAGGTTGAGCATTTTGAATAATTCTATAGTGAAAATTATACAGAAACTACATGTAAACAGGCCATCTTTTCAGTGTTTTATTTATGACATACTGTGTGTATACACACACACACACACACACACACACATTTTGTGTGTGTGTGTGTGTATAAAATCACATTTTGCAGCTCTTGAAGGTTCACAACAATTATAAAATATCGCAATGAAAATATCTACAGAAAATCCAATGAAAATTGGGTTAAATGAAAATGAAAATAACACAACCCTCACAATTCACCCAAAGCCTCCAGAGTAACTCCATTTCAAGTAGCCTCTGGAAGCTTATTATTGATGGAACCAATCTTACTTGCACAGGGATACCATTCCAGAGGAACAGGTTGTCATGTAGGAACAGTATCTCCACACCACAACCTCCTGCCCACTTCTCAGAAATAGAGCACTACTAGCAGTTTCTCTTAAGAAAGACACCTTAGATCAGTGGTTCTCAACCTTCCTAATGCTGCGACCCTTTAATACGGTTCCTCATGTTGTGGTGACCCCCAACCATAAAATTATTTTCACATACACCTGTATTTGTATTGAAATGTGTGTTTTCTAATGGTCTTAGGTGACCCCTGTGAAAGGGTTGTTCGACCCCCAAAGGGGTCCCGACCCACAGGTTGAGAAGCACTGCCTTAGATGGGTTGAATCCAGCTGGAGGAGACGCTCCTGAAGGTATTATGCCATGTATCATTTTATACGTTAAAACCAGCTATTGAAGTGCATCCAGAAGCCTACTGGCAGCCAGTGCAAGGCTCACGATACCAGTGTTGTACAAGCACACTATTCATGACACACAGGTCTCTATATCTTTCACAGTTGCAGTTTCTGAGTGGTCTTCAAACCCCATGAGGAATGCATTGCAGTATATGTATCATGATGAAAGAATAATTCTCTGCAGGAGCTGTTCCAGGTCACAACAGCCACAGTGGGCAAAAGTCTTCTGGGCACAACCTGTACTTGCTTTTACAGAAGCACAGAACCCACCCACCCCCTCAAAAAAGTAAAAGATTTGTTCTCTCAAGAATAGTGCTACCTCTTTCAAGAAAGACCACTGAAACTGATTGAAGGTGAGGGACAAAAAGCAACTTAAGGTTCTAGGATTCAATTTTAGCCTATCTTCTCTCATCCACTCTGATAGCCTCTAGACTAGTGGTTCTCAACCTGTGGGTCGCGACCCTTTTGTGGGTCAAACAACCCTTTCACAGGGGTCACCTAAGACCATCGGAAAGCACATATTTCCGATAGTCTTAGGAACCGAGACACCACTCCTCTATCTGTCTCCTTCCACGCTGCTTCCACCCTTTGTTTTTGGGCTTGCCCAGCCCGTCTTGTCCAGCACTGGTGGGAGCGGCGTGAAAGGCGAGCCAGACTAGGGAATCTTGCCACCGCCACCCGGCCGCCTGCCCATCCTTGCTGCTCTCTGATGCCCCTTGTGGCTGGCCAGCCCTGCACATGTGCAGTAGGGCTGGCCGGCCAGCCAGCCTTAAAGGGTCACGGCATTAGGAAGGCTGAGAACCACTGCTCTAGACAAAACCTTCCTGGCAAAGTATAATTAAATATAACCCGTGAACTGAATATACCTCATCCCAAATCTACATGACCCCTCCCAATATGTAAATATTAAAGAAGGGAGGATAGCAACTTCCAAGTCCATCTCTCAACTTCCCCTCCTAACAAATACAACCACCTTCTGAAGAAGCAAAACCACTGTAAAACAGTAGCTACAATTCTTGCAGATGTTTCAGAAAGATACCATCATTGACGGTATCAAAGGTTACTGTGAAGTCTGAAAGGACAAGGTGGTGCACTACCCCTATCTAAATTTCAGCAAAGGTTTTTGCTTCTCTTTATCACCACAGTCCATATTTGTGTTCAGTCACATTCATTTTTATTCTTCCTCCATCAATGCTCTAGGAATTGCTTATGTTGCCTCATCTCCTGGAACTCCTCAGAAAGCCAAGGAGTAACCCAGCATCAGTTTACAGAAAGAAATTGCTTGAGGGGCAATTTCTTTTAGACCTCACTCTCCTCCTAATGCTAAACAGGTAATTGCTACATCCCTAGGAAACTTGTCCAAGAGTCCTCTGGAAACTATCCAATTTCATTTGGACCAAGAATCAATTAAGATATACAACTTGGTAAAGGTATTTCCCTCCATATTTAGATAGCCCCATAACTGCACCACAACAAGTACACTAGAGACAGATAACAGATAAACCCACAACTGCCCTGAAACCCCCAAACTAGAAAAAGAAAAGGTCCACATAATAACCAGTTCTGTCCGTGTGTTGAGCCAATGATAACCTGGGATGAGGCAATGAACTATTCATGAGGCAATGAACTTCATGGCTATACCCATCTCTGCCACAAGTCACTGAATGTTGGCCAGCATATAAATTCAATAAATTTATATTTTCTGTTCACAACAATGCCCCACAGGTACTTCTCAAAAGGCAACTGGACTTTCCTGGTTTCCTCCTTCGTTTCTTATCCAAGAAGCTTCCTCAGTTCAGTGTATAAAAGAAAGAAACCTGATGCTGGACAGCTGGGATTCATTTCCATTTCATCATTCCTTTCTGCTTGCTGATAAAAACAGAAGAATTTGATGGAAAAAAAGGAATGGGCAGGAGGTGCACATGGCTCTAGACTCTGCTGCTGCTGCTGCTGCTTGAAAAGCTCTCATTGTCCTGTGAATATAATGTAATAGTTTGCAATTCTTTCTTTTGGTCCAGTTATTGCTTCATTCATTCCTTGTTGTTCTCCTTTCCTCTTTTCATCTCCTCCTCTGAAAAATTAGTTTTTCTTCTTCCTCATCCCCATCTTAATTCTCCTTTTTTCTTTTTCTGCTACACAAGTGACAATTTGTGAAAGCAATTTCTGCATTTAAAAATGGTTTGTATATGCAGAATAGAATCATGAATTTTATAACAAAATACCTTACTTTAAAGGAAATTAAGTTTAATAAGTTATTATTATTTTGGTCTAGTTTTCTCCTTTTGTGAGGGAGGGAGAAATGTCAAGAGTATGAATACATATTTCTCTTTTGTATTTTTTTCAAGAGTTGAGTCAACTAAATATAAAAATAGAAGCTAATGTCCACAATCAGTAAAGAATCCTGAACTAAAAGGATGCTGTATATTTCATTCAAGAAATCTGAAACATATTTCAAATCAACAAAAAATTATTTTGAGAGGAAAAAAGATAAAGGTTTTAGTGTGGCCTTCAAAGTCCCCTTTTGAATAGCACTGAAAACCTATGGGAGATCTCAAGGACAAAATGTATATACCGGTAAGATCCAAGAATATTTCTGAATTTGCAGAGTTTGCAAAGAAGAATGGGGAAAATGCCAAAAAGAACATTCTAGAGAAGAGCTGTTTATTTCTGCTAAAGGGGGTGTGACAAAGTTCTGATTGAAAAGCTATCCAAACTTTTTTATGTCCTATATTCATTGTTTTCTTAATCTAAATCAGTAAATAATTCCACACAAAAAATACATATCCATTCAAATTTCCAGAAAGATGTCACGTTTAACTTTGTAGCATGGAGAGGGGTATATACCAACTGCTGTTCACTTAGTAATCCACTGGAAAATACTATTTTGTCAGGGATGTCTAATATATTCAAAAAGGGGTTCATTCTAGTTGTAAATTAACATGCACATCAAAGACACTTAAGATGCTTGGAATTCTTCAGATTCATGGATATGATCCTAAAAACACCCTGAAAAGGTGCTACTAGCCCATAATTTTTATGAAGCAGAAATAGAAAAATATTTAAAACGTAAGGAAGCAATTGGTGCAAATATACAGATAGTCCTCAAGTTACTGCAATAGAGCCGATGTCTCTGTTGCTAAGTGAGACAGTTGTTAAGTGAATTTTGCCCCATTTTATGACCTTTCGTGCCATAGTTGTTAATGGAATCACGGCAGTTCATATTTCAATATGCCACCCTACTCCGGGAGTAGGGTGGCATATAAATTCAAATAAATAAATAAATAAATAAATGAGTTAGCAACCTGGTTGTTAGCTAAATCTGGCTTCCCCATTGACTTTGCTTGTCAGAAGGTTGCAAAAGGGGATCACATGACCCTGGGACACTGCAACCGTCGTAAATATGAGTCAGTTGCCAGGGGTCTGAATTTTGACCATAGGGATGCTGCAACAGTCGTGTGATAAATGGTCCTAACTCACTTTTTTCAGTGTAACTTCAAACAGTCACTAAATGAACTCGTGTAAGTTGAGGACTATATTACTTGTATAAATAAGAAGTTGTAAGTTTTATTAAATTTAGCTTGAGTTGAAACCTTGGTCTGAATCACTTCTCTAACATTATCATCTCTTCCCCCATCTGCAGCGTGTCAGAGTTAGGGTAAAGGAAAGACTTCAACCAGAAACAGCTTTGTGTATTGGTGCCAAAAGGTTTTTTGGTTGCCAGAAGGACGCTGGTTAAAAGCATCAGCTGAATCTCTTACCCATGGATAAGGTTGGGGGGGGGGGGAGAGATTTCTACAGAAAAGTTCGTTGAGGAAGCGAAGCTTTAATGGTCCAATTCCAAAACTGAGTTGGAAGCAGGAGAAAGAAGATAATAAATCTTCCCTTAAAATAAACACATTTGCTTTTTAAATAATATATACACATTTGCATATTCCCACTAGATCAAGTATGCTTAAGATACACAAAAACGTTAGCTAGGGCATGTTCTGGTTTAATTTTATTTTAACGTTTTTATTGCATGTTTTTAGTGCCCTGTACACCGCCCTGAGTCTCTCGGGAGAAGGGCGGTATATAAATTCAATAAAATAAATAAATAGTATGGCATATATAAGATTGTCAGGGGCAAACAAGCAGATCTAGATGTGAAATGTTCAAGTTAACTACAGGTAGTCCTCAACTTACAACAGTTCGGTTTGTGACCGTTCGGACCATTTTTCACAGTTATAACCTTTGTAGCAGCCCCATGGTCACGAAATCAAACTTCAGATGCTTGGCAACTGGTTCATATTTATGACTGTTGCTGTGTCCCAAGGTCATGGGATTGCCTTTTGCGACCTTCTGATCAGCAAAGTCAATGGAGAAACCAGATTCACTTAACAATTAGGTTATTAACTTATCAACTGCAGTGATTCACTTAACTGAGACAAGAAAGGCTGTAAAATGGGGCAAAACTAACTTAACAAATGCCTCACTTAACAACAGAAATTTTGGGCTAAATTGCGATCATAAGTTGAGGACTACCTGTATTGTATCCTGCCTATAATAGAAGAATCTTTCTAGATTGGTCACCCTTCCTTGAGTATAAACAAAGTCACATGAAATTTGGGAGGAGGGGGGATTCCTAGGTCTCTTGCAGCTAAGCAACGACTCAAGGCTAATTCCCCACTTGACCCCCCACTCCAGCTTGCCTGCTGCCAATTTCCCAACAAAAATAAGTTCATGATATACTTTTTCTAAAGTTTATGTCTTCAAAAATAATTTCTACAGTATCTGCAGTGATATTTGTAAATCATGTTTTTCTAAAAATTAAAACATATTCTCCATTATACCACATTCTGATATGAAGAGGTCTGGGTTTTTTTATAAAACAGCCTAGGGTTCAAACTGCAACCTATCTAAGAACTGCAATTTATCCAGCAACAAATATGAATAAGTCCTCAGATGAGGGAACACTGCTGATTACTGTTTGGCCATGCTAAATAGACCATTTATCTAATAGGCCCCTCTTCACCATCTTTGCTGATTTCTATCCAATTAATCTCATAGATTTTGCCAGATACTGTATTCTTACTTCTTGCCTCATGTTCATTTCTTTCACATTATCCTATAGGTTAATTTTTAATCAATGGATATTAATTTTGAAAAAGCTTCTGATGTTTTCCTCTGTCTAGTCTAGTACTAGGGGACAAAACTTGCAGATTTTCACCAGAGTCCTGAAAAGAAATGTTAAAAGCAACTAGAATAAGTACAGCAAAACACAAAAATATGAACTATTTTCTTCAGATTACAGTATGACTCTGCCACCTTCTGGCAAAGAACTCTTTGTAAGTTCAGGATACTACCTTCCACACTACACATATTAAAGATTGAATGATCCAAAATCTTCTATAGAATATGTGCATTCTTGGAGACACAACAAGGAACAGTGTTATTCAGGTAATAATAACACATTACTTAAGTATATTTCAAGTTTAGATAGTGGAAACTATTTTATTCTAGCAAACATTGGTAAATTATTATTAGTAACTAGGAGTGGGCTGCTACCAGTTCGCACCAGTTCGGATAAACCGGTAGCTAATTTTACTGAACCAGTAAATCCCACCCCTGGCTGGCCTCACTCACTCTGCCCCACCCCTTCCAGGAGTCTCCATGTGGCCTGTTTTAGATGCCAGGTAAGTGTAGGCCCTGCACAGAGCCTCTAGGTGTTTGGAATGGGCCTGTTTCCAGCCTCCAGAAGGCCTCTGGAGCCTAGGGGAGGCCATTTTCACCTTCTCAGAGGTTCGAGGAAAGTCTCTGGAGCCTGGGGAGGGCAAAAATGCCCCCCTTGCCATGGTGCAGGAGGCTGACTAGGCCACGCCTACCATGGCCACGCCCACCCAGCAACCAGGTAGAGAACCAGTTGCTAAAATTTTTGCAGCCCACCCATTAGTAACTCGCTCCAAGTTTGTTTTATTTAGGAACTGAATATAGGTTGCAGATTAATTTGACAGCAGAGTATTTCCCATGAAAATATCTCAATCAATAAAATTTGCTAAATTTAATTGCATTGGGGAAAATTAAAAATATCAATCTTATTTATACCTTGAATGCCATCAAATAATCATTACTATTTCTGATACCCAGACTTGTTGTTTTATCTTATCTTTTCAGTCTCAGCCTCTTAGGCATGAAATGGGATAATTAAATAACATTGTTTACAGAGCTGTTGCAATCAAATTCAGAAAAATCATGTGAACCAGACACAAAAACTTGTTGCAAAGATGCTTAATAGAAGAGCTTTACCTTTGAGAATATGTGTTTTGGACTGAGGTTGTAGCCTTTAAGACTTTCGTGTAGCTTCTGCAGGCACCGCATGACTTTCCTTTGTTGTTCATCATTCCTCAGTTGCTCCACTTTGGTAAGGAATTCATAATGTTCTAAAGGTCCATTGCAAAGCAATAAGGCTTTTGAATTAGCATCTGCTAGTCCACCGCTGGCAGCTTTCTCTGGTACCCGAGCTGTATATGCTGTGTGACATGAGAGAAACATTTATTTATTGTTCTCTTACAAAAAAACCCCAAAAGAGTCAGTCTTATTCTTATATAACAAATCAGTGGGCTGAAATGACAAACTCTGATCAAATCCCTTGGACCACAAAGCTTACTGATTTAGTTTTATCCCACCTTTATTATTTTTATAAATAATTCAAGGCAGCAAACATACTTGATACACTTCCCTTCTCCTATTTCTCCACAACAACAATCCTGTGAGGTGGGTTGGAGTGAGAGAGAGTAACTAGCCCAAGGTTACCCAGTTGGCCTTCCTGCCTAAGGCGGGACTAGAATTCACAATCTCCTAGTTTCTTTGCCAAGACCTTAATCACTACACCAGGCTGGCTCTCTTAAAGTCATCAGTGATAACTGTGAGCTAATTCATTTTTTTTCCCCAGTGTTTTGTTTTTTTTCAATGGGAAAAGTGTTTCAGTGTTTTGTGAAATTTTCTGACATTATTCCAGATCTCATCGACCTAATCCCAAACAGGGATTGCTAAACAAGGTCCTGAGCCCTGGCTGTTTACCCAGAGCCCACAACTGGGAAACAGCAAAGACTCAGGGAAGATGGCAGAAGGATGGCAGGATACTGGAAAAAGAGTGCAAGGTCTGCAGGGGCCCGTGTCAAGTTGTTGGTCCAGCAACCCACCCCCCAACAGATTCCCCAGGAGATGATCCGAATGGCTGCAGTTGTGGAGAATATTGAGCACCAGATGGGAACTTGGCCAAAATCCCCAGTCGAATGGTATGCAAGTGCGGGTATCCAACGGATGGAGAGAGACTTGCTTGGTCAATCAACCCTTCCAGACCCACTCATCGCGGCTGTTAACTGCTGCCTGGAAGTCCCAAGCCACGTTTTCGGAATGGAGAGCAGCAGCTGGACCCATAGGACCCAGGGTGGATCACAACGAGCCAGCTGAACAGCAGTACCAAACGGCAATGTGCAGCCAAACCTTTAAGGAATTACCCGACCACACGGAGCAGCTCGTCATCAGACGCAAAGGCAGAGGTCCACAAGCGAGGCAAAATAGCTTGAAACTGGGTGGACTTCAATACCCAGAATTCCCCAGCCTGAAGTCTGGAAGTCTGAAGTCTACCCATCTTCAAGTGGCTAAGATTGAGAAACACTATCTTAGTCCAATTCAATTAATAAATAACTTGTTAGCCTTCTGTACCTTTCAGAAGAACGTAAGACATAAATAATATTTATTATAAATTTTGCTACTATTCCAAGACTACTTTCTACATATAACTTAAACACACGGAACACCCATCAGCTTCAATAAGTGCAGTATATAATAATACACAATATTTGCATGGCCAGAGATTTCTGTACAGATTTCTGATGTGTTTTCTATGAACACCACAAGCATGCAAAGCAAAAACGGCTTTGGATGCTTCAACTCGTTTAACATTACTAAATGCATATTCAGTGCACTACATTCAGCTACATTCATCAATCTCACTTTGACACGTACAAATACAGATCAGTATATGAGAGGGTACTGAGAAGTTCCTGGCTTTGCCCCCTTCCAGTTGAAATAGAAAAATGAGTGTGGGGGCATATGACAGCCTAATATCTTAGTATGTAAGATCTAGAGGTCAGGCGTCTCGGAGCTGAACATTAACCCTCCAGAGGCAGAAGAAAAAAACCCTCACGCAGCGCTTGCGGTCCATTCTCCCTCCGCCGCTCTTGCCCCAGTCCAGCAGGTGAGCGGCGCGTCATGCTTCTGCCATTCAATTTAAAACAAAAAACCCCCCAACCCTTCCTTGCCTGCTTTTGGGAAATGGTTCAAGAGGGAACACACACAGGAGAGAGAGAGAGAGAGATCAGAGAGAAAGAGAGAGCTGGCGTGCCTACAAACAACCCTATTCCCAAGAAAAGCTCACATGGTGTGGAACTGGGCTCTACCTCCTGGCAAAACGAGCGAATGAGGGAAGCGACGGGGAAAAACAAGAGTCTCTGCTGGCCCACACGCCCAAAGAGGACACCCCCCCACCCGCTTGCTGCTCTCGGAGTCTCTGCACTCAGGCATTGTCCGTGGCTGCGGAGAGCTAAGAAGCCACCGCTGCGGCTCTGGGCTGATTCCCTCCCTGGGCTGAGGAAAGCCCCAAATGCCTGAAGAGCCGCACTCAAGTGACCAAAGAGCCACATGTGGCTCGCGAGCCGCGGTTTGCTGACCTCTGTCCTAGAGCAATATCTACTAGCAAGGTTGTCAGTTCCAAAAGCCTTATCCTCCTCCTGATGCATCCCGGGATAACTTTAGCTTTTGAGCTGCCAATCATTCTAGGGGGGTTCTAACCGTCTTCACATTCTTTAGACTAGTTCAAGGTCATGCCATAAGGTGGGCATCCAGATGTGCGCCAACCAGCAATGGAGGGATTGGTTAATGTGATTTGTTACGTGTTGAGAGGGGTGGTTGGATTAGAGTTCTTCC
>JANHFR010003574.1:180008-192883 GCA_032468015.1 Mimophis mahfalensis
TTACCTACCTCGAAAGGATGGAAGGCTGAGTCAACCTTGAGCCTGGTGGGACTTGAGCCTGCACTAATTGCAGGCAGTTGGTAGTAATTAAGGAGGCATTAGCTGCCTGAACCACCAAGGCTCTGCCACCTCAGAAATGTATTCTTAATGCTTTATGTGAATTCAAAAGAGGCGAACTTCTGTTAGATATAATAGCTTAAAAGCTGCCAAGGAGATGTAGTGCAGTTTTGCAGAATTATGAACAAGGTACTGCATCAAAATCAGTATTTTTAAATGCACTGGAATTTGGGGAGGGGGTTAAATTAACTTTTGCTGGACTTACGTCTGTTTTCTGTTTATCCCATCACAAATAGGTCAGTTGGCCCATTCACTGGTACTTTGCAGGATATTTCACCTCCTTAATTAAGATAGGAGACAGCATGGTGGCTCAGTCATTAAGACACTGGGCTTCTTGGCTGCAAAGCCAGCAACCCAGGTTCAAGACCTTAGAGCCACATGACCGGGTGAGTTCCCATCCTTATTCCAGTTCCTGCCAACCTAGCAGTTTGAAAGCATGCAAATATAAGTACATAAATAGGTGCAGATGGGAATGTGACCACGGAAGTGTCTTCAGACAGCATTGACTCAATGGCCTTGAAACGAAGATTAGCATGCCACCCTGTAGTTGGCAACAGATAGCAGAGTAAAATTCACAGGGACTCCTTTATCTACCTTACCTAATTAAGATAGAGAAATAGAATGCAGAATTTTAGGCTTTTTAAAAAATGTTTAGAAGCCAATTGCTGACAAAGTAAAGGTATGTTGGGGTTATTATTACAGGGCACATGGACACCTTTGAAAAGTAACCTTTTAATTTTTAATTTTCAGGGTTGCAGGCCACCCTTTGGCTCAGAATGAACGTTGTCTTCATATGTTCTTGCAAGATGAAATAATAGATAAAAGCTACACACCATCGAAAATAAGACATGCTTGAATGCTGCACAACACTTTAACCGGCGTAAATGTTAGTGATTAACTTACATGGCCCAAGATTTGTAGTTAAGGTTTTAGCATGCTCCAGACCAATTGGCACAAGAAATCTTTGGTATATTAATGGCACTGCTTGGTCTTTGCATTCATTTTATGGCATTAAAGAAGTTTAGGTAAATCTGCTGTCAGATGTTTGATTAAATGGCTTTTTTAAATCTAAATACTTTGAACCTCTTTTCTTCCTTTGCAGTGACCTTGTGGGGATTACTGACTTGGCCTTACTTGAACTTGCACTGTTCCGGTGTTGCACGTTCATTTTTATTTGATTAAAACACTAGAATATTTCTGTAAAATAAGTAGTATTGCACCTACATTTTGGTGACTAACGTTGTTTCATTATCCCCTTGTGTAAAATAAGCACTTCTGAGGTTGTATCCTTAGGTGGTAAAACAAATACCTTTGTACTGAGAAGCAATGAGGAAACTATCTTTATATTGTGTAAAAAGAAATCAAGATTTGTATACTAAGATCATTTGTCTAAAGTTGTTTTGAAATAAAAAAGTGAAATGCATTTAGCATGCCTTTACTGCTGTGATGATGGGGAGGCAATTGGGCTGGATTACCCCAAATGTCAGTTCCATTGTATATTTTGGAAGTTTGATGCATCTTCCATCTGTTTATATGAACTGTTTTAATATTATACTACTTCATTCAGTGGAAAAGAAGCCATAATCCCTTGGGTATTCTTGCTTTGGTGCAAAGTCTACAATCAAATAGATCCTGAAGTTATCTTGGATAGGATGGGCTGTGCTACACTGATATTCAGACTTTTGGAGTCCCCTAGTTAGAATTTCTTTTGGTAAGGTTTCTAAAGGAAGCATACTGTTGGTGGAAACTGCCATTTATTTCATTTCCAACCAAGAGCGCAGTTCTTGTTTTTATTCAAGAGAGCAACATTCACAGTAAACTAAATTTAATTCGTTACAACCCTGAGAAGCCTAATTGATGTCAGGATTTGAAATTCCAAACGCTCTTTCCAGTAAAGACAGAATCAGGTCCAATAAAAGATAGATACAGTATATCATGTTTTTTTTCCCAGTGAGGGATTATTGTGGGGTTAGAATCATCTATTGCTGCTTTCAATATGGGTGTTAATAAAGGCACAAATGTGGCAAAATCACAGATGCCCAATTTCCAACAGTTCAATAGTTACACCACACTTTGCACAAGGCCACATTCTATAGATGCCAGAGGTGCTTGGGGGAGAGATCTTAGGAATGTTTTGAGGTGAAATTGGGTCCTTAAACACCTGCAAAAAAGGGACAAATGTTTGGCCACACTCAGCAGTGTAGGGAGGAGGATTTAGGGCCATAAATGGGATTCTGACAAATGCTTCCAATTGATCTTTGGAGTTCGCCTCATACCTACGAAGCTCGGGCACTTTGAAAGTGTGAATATTTGGTTACAGAAACTTCACCATTGTGGGACTCCAATATTACGGCAGGTCAGTACAAAGGATGAAGGCAATTGTTATAAATGTACTGTAAGCCGCCCTGAGTCTTCGGAGAAGGGCAGCATATAAATAGAAATAAAAAAAATAAAAATAATAATAAATAAATCCATTACAGGGACTACACTGATTTCTGAGAATAATTTCGTCTGCCAGGTAGTATTTCACTGAATGTTCTCTATATACTAAATAGTCCTCTTGTAGTAGGGGTAGAATCAGAAATATTTTTTCAAGTATGCACAATATTGCACATAGACCAACTTCCAGAAATATTGGCTTACTACTGAAGTGTCAAATGTTAGGCCCGAGTAGTTTTAGTTTTTAAATATTGGAATTATTTGATTTTGGAGACACAATTATACTAGTTCAGGTCCTATGTTCATTTTGCTTACTGCTTTACTTTATCCGTCCTGACTCTGGCTTGCTTGCAAATGTACCAGTTTTTACTTTGCATAGATGCATGTGTGTAAACTCCAGTTTCAGTCCTGCTAGCTGTGTTAACTTGCTTACCCAAGAGTAACTTAAACATGAATAATCAATTGGCCCAATTTTCTATGTTTTTATGGCATACAATCCTTAAACTAAACTGAGTTAGACCTGTACACCTTATCAGGTTAAAATATAGTTGGCTGCTGTAATTCAGTTGTCAGACAAATATTGCCTGCTTCTTCCTTTAAGAACAAAACATTCCCCTTCAATTCATCTGCCTTGAAAGATGTTGAATTGGGATATATTAAACCTGTTAGATTGTTCCGAGTGCAGTAGGATAAATACAGTACTGAATGGCATACTCTCCCAGAACTTTGGTAAACGTACACTAAAGCCGATTGTTGTACTTGAGAAACCAAAGAGCCAATCTCATAACAATATAAAGAATATGCATTTAGCATCAGTGGGAAGCAATTCTTACTAGTAATTCCAGTTTAAATTTAATATATTTTTTTATTCTTTGTAAATACAATGGTTACAACCTTAACTTCACAAATCAGTTAATGCACTTTTGTACAAGAGAAGTTTATTCATTCTAAGATATTTCAAGTGCTGATTTTCCTTCCTCGGTGCTATTTCCTAAAAACGAAAACCTTGAAAAGTACAGTGGTTATTTCCCCCCCTACATTTTAATACTCTTGTCAACTTAAGCAGCTCATAAATGTACTTGGGGTGGTGAGGATTAGAAAGCATATGAGAAACGTTTTAATGGACCTGGAGGTTTATGTATATATATATATATATATATATTTTAAAAATCTACAACAGCCTTCCCCACCTTAACATCTAGTCCTAGCCAATGTGACCCATAAGTTGAATGATGTGTTTTCCAGTGCAGCATCAGGCAGACTAGAGAGTCTCAAAGATAGTTACGTTGGATATATTGATCAACTCCTCTTTCAATAATTCATAATATTTTCCATTCTTTTGTAAGATGGGTCCCTTCTTATACAGCTCATGAACAAAGAGTTTGGGCATCATTGCCTTTGGTTTCAGCCTTATGCCAGTGGAACAGCGATGAATTCACTGTGTCAATCCTCTCCATTTTTTTTATTTGGTTTTGCTGTTTAGTCTCTTAATGTGTATTTTTCTTAAAAAAGGAAAACTTTTTAAAGCTCTTCTGTCTGACATATTAAACTGAAATGAAATGATGTCAAGATTTGGGTATGAAGTCCACCATTGGTTTAAAAAAAAAACCTTAAATAGCAGGCCTGGCAAATTTGAATTCAAAAGGTATTTGCCAGAGTACTCCCCTTAAAAATTCATTGCAAAGGCCACTTTTATTTATGTTATAACTGACATAAAAGTTTGGATAACCTAGTGTTCAATGTTTCCTTTCTTGTAAAAAGGGTTCACCAACAAACTAGTTTAAAAAACACACACATATACACAAATGGTTGAAGGCCACCTCATGACACATTACAACAGAACAACGTTTGGTTACCCAACTTTTCGGAGTATGGAATAAACAAACCCTAGAGATTCTTTTGCTTCAGCTGGTCATCTCTGTGGTTTTCCCAACCCAGCTCTAGGAACAACAGTGGAAAGGGCAGCGTCAAAGCTGCAATGGTGGGAACAGCTGTCAAGTTCAATCGAGCTCCATTTTAATATGTAACAGTATTTTCTCCCAAACCTGCAAAATTATCTCGATTGATTTTGTCGTTGGATTAAATGTCTCCAGGATTCCATTTCTTGTAGAATGATCTGATGTTTGCTCTCCATTAGTTAAAAAGGTCTTTAGAAACAATCACCTGCCTTCTCTTGGTTGCCTCGTGCCTGATCTATATGTCACTGGATTTATACATATCTGAAAGCAGTCTTGTAATTGGCACGTTCCCAATTGTTTTTTTGAAAAATACTTCTTCTATTGTTGAGGGGCTAATTGAACGTAAAGCTGGCAAGAGCAACAGCAGTTTCCCAAAACGACATGGCTGGGTAGGATACCTAGAAACCAAACATGGAGGTTAATCCTACTAACAACAAATAACATTGATAACCATGTTAAAGCTATAGATCCTTTCTCTTGATAAAAACAGGCAAAATATCAACTCTACAGATTTATTGTGGTTTTGAACCAAAAAGGAAATAATGCCCCTCAATGAGTTATTTCTACACCCAGGGTCAGCATGTAAGCCTATATATCAGAGCAGGCTGCTTAAAAAAAAAAAAAAGGCTTTACAGCTGATATTTTGCCTTTATTATAACAATATGTATATTGTGACTCTCTTGAGATTGTGTGGTGGTGATGGATAATATTTAAGTAAATTTATCAATTCTCCTCCTCCAAAGGCAACATAAATATAACTGAAATACAGACATTGTAATTTAGAGTCCTGAAACCGATCCAAATGCCAAAAGAATTAAAATCTCAAATTAAAGCAAAGCCTCTTTCCGGAATCAAAGCCAGTTGGCAGAGGCAGCTCACTTGGAAGTGTTTAAGAAGCATCCTAAGGGCCAAAACAATGTAACCTGCGCTCATCGCGTGCTTCTTCCTTTTGAGTCCCTTTTTCTTCCTACAAGGCTCCTCAACCTCTACATCCAGGGTACATTTATTTCTTACAAAGGAAGGACTAGGGTATCCTTACCTTGTGTGAATGTAGCTGTTCAGGGTGAGCTGAGCTTCATCTTGAAGAGCTGCTATGGCGGCAGCATTCCTAAAACTTCTCAGTTCGGAACCGCTGTGTGTAGGTACTGCAAACAGACAGTCCGCTTACTCAGTTAGGTAACTGCTCTTCACATCTTACCAGGACAATAAGTTAATCTTGGCAACATGGTTGCACTTCATTAGCTAGCAATTTCATAATAGCGCTAAATTAACAGAGCCAGCTATCTAAGTTTGAGGGCACTGGCAGGACAACTCGCCTGGAAAAAACAATTCTATTTATTTTCATTTTAGAAAGTGCTACAGCTTGTTTGCAAAATTCCAGTTTTGAAATGCCAGCCGAACAAATGATAAATTTGATCTTACAAGAGTCTAAAGCTCTCACTTGAGCCAAGCTTGAGTGGTTTCTGCATTATCCGTGTACTTCTGCTGAGCACACAGGCTACTACGTGAAGCAGGCAGCCCTGGGGCTATCCCTGGGATGTAAAGAAATGGGAGCTTTCAATACATCACAGACTGCAAGTTTCTCATTGCCTTTACTGCTTGCTGTACCCCTCCAGAGGATTACTTGATTACTTTTAATGCCAAGTTGTTGATGTGGGTATAACTTTCCTGTTAATATAAACAGGAACTGATATTAGTATGTTTATTTCTCTAATACCTGTAATCCCTTCCTTAAAAGAGCAACCAGGTTGAGACTAAAGTAAAATAAAACTAAATTAAACTAGTAGCAAAGATGGGCACATTTTTCACATTGGAGTCTCTTTGCTGCCTCAGTTATGGGGGGGAAATCTATTTGCTTTTGCAAGCATGATAATTCAAGATGTTCTGCAAATTTAAAATTGGAGGTATTGGTATGTGACCAAGATACGGGGAACAGCGGCTTGATACATGCCAGTAAGTCTTTCGTTATATTCTTACCTGCTTTGAAAGTGACAATACATTTGAGGCAGGCAAATTCTGTGGCATCTAACCGAAGCTGTCTAAATCGAGCCACCACCTCCTGCAATGCTTGAATTTCTGAGATAATCTTATTCAGCTTTTGCGAATCTGTGTTGTCACCATTCATGCCTGGAAAAATGGGTGCAATGAATACATTAATAAGTCATTTGAAGTACTGTGATAGATTGATTCTTTTTTAGATGTATCAATAGCCATGCCATTGTTACTTTCCCAGATCTGCTTCGACACAAAACTGACGATATTGTCAGAAAGTTAGTGCGAAATCTTTTCTTGGATGATAACAAACACAGTAATTTGCATTTAAATGACAATGCAAGCAGTCATGAATGCAACAAAACAATGTTATTTGCATTTAAATAGATTTATAAATGACAGGTATACTCTATTGTTTGAAATGGATTTGGTATTCTTTACATGTTGCCTTGTTTTCAATAATGTATTTTTATGGTAATTTTGATAACAAAGTCATTAAATTGTGCAATTCTTACCCGATACAGCCAGTAGAGTGTTAGCATCCACTGGAATGGCCCATTGTGCTATTCCTAGAACAAACAGTTCCCTCCAAGCATCTTCCAAAAGCATCAGCTGTCATACAATAGAGGTACGATATAACATGGTGTATAATTTATAGATTGGTAAACAATTTCAACATGTAAATTTCTGCTGTTTGAAAAAAAATGGCTTTAAAATGCCCAAGCTTACTCGTTCCCCACCCCAACCCAGCTTGGATTATTCTAGTTATCCTTTTATCATTTTGAGGAAGAAGAGTCTGTTAGCATCCAGAAATATTAGCAGATCCCCAGATTATAAACCTCGGTTTGCTGGGATGATGTTCTGAGGGTATCGCTTCCCAAGGAGATACTGTGTAAAAACAGCACATGTAAGGACTTCACCCTTAAACAACTAGCCCATAGCTCTGTTCTTTATCTAAAGTTGCAGTCACCCATCCAGGCTTTTTCTTTTCCAGCCATTAATAATACATTAGAGACGAATAGAACAGAGCATGATTTGTATTCTTGAAGCTGAGTTAACTTCAGTCAATTATCTCTGCTTTTGCAAGCCAGCTTTCTTGTGAAATTGACCAAATTGGCTAAGCAAATTACTACTATACAAATATTGTTGGCGTCAGTAAGGGAACTTCTCTTTGGGCAGTAGCATCCTTCCCTCTGTAACAGGACAGGTTGTTCCTGGATGATGGATTACTGCTGCTTCCTTCAGTCCAAATTGGAGAAAGCTAATTCTAACTGTAAATCCAATGAAAACCCTCCCAGTACCCATTTTACCTATGGGTTATATTGGTTCTATTATATACTGGAAATAATGGGACATATTTCCCACCTTAAGGAAAGGTTGGAAGAATTGGAGAAGTGTGTGTGTGTGTGTGTGTGTGTGTGTGTGTGTGTAAATAAATAAATATCTAAATATCAGGGTCAATGCATCCTAATGCTGCTCCTCCCCACTGAATAATATGTTGCCTTGGAAACTTCCATAGATAATTATGTCATTTAACCACCAGATCTTTGAAAAGCTGGATGAAATGGGTTTTTTAAAAAAATAAACTTATCTGATATGATGCTGCCCAAAATCTCTACTGGGTTAGGAAGAGTAGAAAACCTGAACATTACTACATTTTCACAACACCTTTATGAGTAACTGAGTCATGGTTTACTCTGCAATTTTTAAGTTAGCGCACCACACTAAATGAACTGCACAGGTTAGGTTTGTATAGCCTCTTAGTCTACAATGTGGCTGGAAAGTTTATGATTCAGTATACCAGGCAAGTCCAGCCCCTTGGTCTGTCCTGGGCTGCTTCATCTAAGAATGCTTTATTTTTGCCCCGTGTTTCACATTCTTTTTGCCCCCTAGGAAATCAAGAGGACTAACAGGCCTTCTTGTTTGAATCACAAAAATTGTAACTGTTGTCAAATCAACAGAATGGTCCTTCTTCTCAACACCAGCCCCTCACCTATTTATCCTTATCTCATGGACTGATTATTATTTTTTTAGCAGATTTAGCTAAAAAGGCAGAAAAGACCAGAGCTGAAAAGGAGAAACCTTTTGGATGGTTTGATGGCTTTAACTTCTACCATTGCTGTTGCCTGATTACAGCAGAGGGATGCCCATTTCTATCCAGGCCATTTTTTTAGGGCCTCCAGAACTCTCATTTAACTCCACCACTTGAATATTAATTTCGCATCTTTTGGGAGCAGCAAACAGGTTTTTAAAATTATCTCATGCCACCAAATCCTGTCCTTGTTTCTATATCCAATGTGGCCTCACTCGCTTTACATTTTCTTTTTCATAACAGTTGTTGCTGTTCACAAAAACATTAAAACGTGGCTCTCAAGCCCCAAAAGTTGGGACATGCTTCTTTTGTGGAACTCAGAGGTGGCTGGTTGCCTTTGTGCTTGACTTTTAATTTGCTGCAATATTGCTACTCAAGAAGAGATTTGACCCCCTCCAACACATGCCAAGATGGTGTAGTGGTCACCTTGCAAATATTTCCCTTACTAAATATACTTCTAGCAATTGTAATGTTGTTCTTGTAAGCGTAGCTGTGCAGTTATAACTCCCATTAAACTCAATAAGTTTGCATCCTAGTGTAGGTGCAGGAGCTTGAGCTTCAAACAGCCCAGTAATAACAGCAGAATGTCTCCCTCATTATTGACTATAATTATTGAAACAGGAATCTGCATTTAAAAGAAGTGGGAGAACAATAGAAGAAAAAAGTGTTCCAATTGCAGTCTGTAGTTCTCCATTTGGAGTAAGCCGAAACTTTGCATCTCACAGTCTAGTCTCAAAACCTAGAGGGGATAATGGTGCAGTTAATGAAATCCTTGGGCTTTAAAAGGGTGGATTAATTTCACGTAACAACTCATGAAACTCGCCTTTAATTTTGAGTGCTAAATATGCAGCCAATTCATTTAAAATGACAGGATAATCTGATTCCTGACATGGATAATAGGCCTATTTCAAAGAGATCTGTTCAGTGATAAATTTAATCTGCAGTAAGCCATTCCTAGTATTTTGATGGGACTCTCATTTCCCTGAAATTCCCCCACCTCCCTAACATGGGCAGGCCAACACACAGGTATTTCTCAGTGGAAAAATTACATTGGAAGACATTCTGGAGCTGTCCACCTACAGTGGAACCTCGGATTGCAAATGCTTCGGTTTGTAACCAATTCAGGTTCCGACTTGAAAATCCAGCCGAGTTTTGGATTGGTTTACAATCCAAAATTCGGCTTCCGACCCAAAAATAGCACAGAAAGCTTCCTTTCCATGCCGTTTTGCCTTCTGCGCATATGCATAAGCATCACTTTGGGGCATGAACACTTCAGGATGCGAACGCAATCCCGGAACAGATTGCGTTCGCCACCCGAGTTTCCACTGTATTTGGATTTCAAAGACCCTCTTTAAAGCTGGGAGATTTTGGGAAGTGATATATCTGGAGAGGTCCAGATAGGAGAAAGGTTAATTACTGAGCTAGCATATTTGTGCTACAACAACCTGAACAGCCACCAGATGGCAGCAAAGTGATACATAAAACTCTTACCTCTGTGCTGCCATCTACTGATTGTTCTGATATTTGCAGCCCAGGTTTGATAGCCTAATAATAAGGAAGCAAATAAAATCACATCCACATACTAGGCCTTTCAGTAATATGCAGGGAGTGTCACTGCACAGAATAAATGGGCAGGGGAGATTTGAAATATAACACAATTTATTAAAGTACCATTCATATGATTATTTCCATTCTATTAATAATTTCCTCTTATTTGCATTAAAAATACACAATGAAGGCATAGGATGATATTGGATCTGAATTTTCAGTTTAGGCATCCTACATCTAACAGAAACCATCCATGTAAATGTCATGTTATAAAAGCAGGCCTACAGAAGCATGGGAGTGGGAGAGCTAATTTAATAAGGTATCTGCACCATACCCTTAAGAATTCAGTTCAAATTCAATGCGATTAATTAAAAAGATAAAGAGAGCATTGAACACCTTCCACTTTGTACAAACAGAATTAACTTAATCAAACCCCTTAGATGACCAGAAAGTGGCCTTGACTACATTTTTGGTTGCAACTGATGGGAGGCAGGAAAGAGACAAAATCCCAGTCAATAAGAAGCAAGTGCTATCTGACACCTATTCAGCTGCAGAGGGTTCCGATACAATTCATTTTGGGAATGCTCCCCTCGAACTCTTGATCCAACCAAAATGATATAAACTGGGATCAAGTTCAAATGTGGTTGGCTGCTTTGTGAGTCGTTGTCCTGGATGAGGGAAACTAAACTGGGAGGAAAAGAGGAAGTGGAACAAGATATGCAAACAGGCTGTTCTGTTCTCCAATTTAGAGAAATTGTGTTACGGGGGGAGGGGAGGATTGCCCAAAAAAAGAACTGCCAGGGATTACTGTCTTCCTCCCCATTATCCACTGCTGGAGGCCACTGCCCAAGCCTCAATCTGCTCTCTGGAGTGGACTTTTTGGTTAATGGCCCTTTAAAAATTGGTTCTTTCCTTCTTCCTAAAAATCCGCTTGCCAGAATTTGCCCTTAAAGCCTTTCAAAAACATACGCAATCCATATATTTATTAATCTAACTTATTCTGTATCCTTTAAAATAAATGTAAAGATGAAGCCAAATAACATCCAGCCTGGTTTTCTATTGCAACGCAAGTCTATGGCCAACAGCTCCCAGTCAATCACCTTCGTGGGGTGCTACACAGTGAGCTGGCTCTCTACATAGGGAATCTTGTTGTACTATGCCAGATATTTCAAGCAGGGCGAGCCAGGCTCTCTGCTACGGAAGAAAGAAACTGATCTCAAGCAAGTTTTCAGACCAGGTTCCATAGGCTACGGGGGAAACTCCCCCAGTGGTGGGATTCAATTTTTTTTACTACCGGTTCTGTGGGTGTGGCTTACTGGGTGTGGCTGTGCTGTCGGCCAATCAGAGGTGGTATTTGCCAGTGTCAGCCAATCACAGGTGGTTCTCCCAATCAGTCGAAATTATCGCTACCAATTCTCCAGAACCTGTCAGAACTGGCTCAATACCACCTCTGAAACCCGCCCCTCAAATGTATTCAGCCACCCGTTTCTGACTCATGCTACTCTTCCCCTACATTTGCAAGGCTCCATGCCAGAGGCAACTGGCTACCTTTCCCTCGCCACACACACACACACACACACACAAACTGTATTCTCTGCCCCGCCCCAAACATTTCTCACCCTCCAGAACAAGTGCAGTGAGTTCCTTCCTCTCTCTTTGCATTTAACGCTTACCCTTTTGGGGTTTATGAAACCGGCAGACACGTCATCTTTTGGCCGTCCAATGATTCTTATCATCAATTTTAGTATTAATTTTTTTAAATAATAATAATAATAATCCGTGACCTGGCTTGAATATTTGCCAAAGGAAAAGAGGAGAAATAAACCACAACAAATCTCTTCATTTGGTGAGCAGAGCACCACCGATCCCCAAGAAGTAAATCAATCTTGAAGGATGACTAAGAAAAGCAACACACACTGAGACAGACAGACACAGCTTGCTCACCACCCAGTGTAAGATTTACCTGATCTTGTAAGGAGAGAGTAGAAAAGGCCGGGACGCTCTTGGCCCACTTGATGCTCATGAAGAGAAGCCTCGCTGCAGACTCACAGACGGACTCCGTGGCCACTTCGTACAGGTACATGGGAGTGCCACTGACTTCATGCGGATACTGGCAATAATGTTTTTAAAAGTTGGTGGTTGGCAAAGAAGCACCCGTTTAAACAAACACATTTCTTAATTATTTCATCTATTTCTCAGAGAGAGATAAAGTCTAAACAGGACAGAAGAAAAATGAAAGGAGAGGCTCGGTAACCAAGCACAAGCTTGTATTTCTATCTTTTGTCCGAATTCACTCTCTGTCTACTATGAATATAGATGAGGTCCTGGCTATGGAGACTGTACAGTTTGTACCTTAAATGGTCATTCTTCCCCAGAGGAAAATAAAAACACAGGCTAGAAGCTGATGCTGGGTTGTGTTTCTTGCAGAGAGCTTATGGCCTTGCACATTATTCACATACTGTACATCCAGTGGCGCATTTTGGTACATGCACACAGATACAGAGAGAAGCCGGATATGTGCAAATATGCAACACTTTGGAGTACCTAGCCATCCTTAGCAAAAAAATTTTTTAAAGCTAAATAGGTTTGAAGTTAAAGTCAACAATGAAATCCAAGAGCTGTAATTTTTTTTAAAATCCCATTTATATGCCACCCTTCTCCGGAGACTCAGGGCGGTTTACAATCTGTTTAAGCACAAATCAATGTGCTTAGCAATAGCCTTCATTCCT
>JANHFR010003574.1:233990-244839 GCA_032468015.1 Mimophis mahfalensis
GCATTGGAGTGTGGAAATTTTTTTGGTGTGGAAAATTTTTAGATTCCTGGAAAATTTATCAAGCCATTGTTTATTTCACAGTTGGTATAATTTTGTTTTTCTACATAATGCTTTTCTATACTTCAACCACAATAACAAACAGGTGAAATGAAAGTAACTTTTATGAAAGGCTGTTCTCTGGGAATGAGTTTGTTAGCTGTTCACAAATAGACCCTAGTTCAGGGATCTTCAAACTTGACAGCTTTAAGACTTGTGGACTTCAGCTCCCAGAATTCCCCATCCAGTCATGTTAGCTCAGGAATTCTGGGAGTTGAAGTCCACAAGTCTTAACTTACCAAGTTTGAAGACCCTTGCCCTAGTTAGTTATATATTTAAGTCAATAATAAAAAACATGATTACTCACTTCTTTTCATATTTGGCCAAGACTTGTAGCTTCTAAGTGTCATGTGAGCCATGTATAATGATGTGGTAAATAGGTCTTCATTTTTTCACCTACATGCTAGTTGAGAAAACCTAGGCCACACCCTTCAGTTTTTCATGCTAAATATGACACTATGTTTCCTCAGAACCCCAGCTAATTGGACCACAGCACTGCTGAGCAAGTGGACCCTGGAATTACAGTGAAACATTATGGACCTCAAGCTGGGCTCTTGACCTTCTTTTGTTAGCCCTATGATGGGTACAAGCAGGGATGGGTTTCTACCAGTTCGTACCTATTTGCTAGAACCGGTTGTTAACTTTCTAAGCAGTTCGGAGAACCGGTTGATAGAAGAAATCTCCTTTTGTTTTTTTCCACTTTGCAGAGATAGTCCTGCAAGAAGGCAAGAAGGAAACATTCTGGTGTTGTTTCTAGCGTAATCTTCATTGCCCTGCTTACAGAAACTTCCTCTCCAGTTAGCCCTTATTACATTCTTGGCAGTAGCCTAGACTTGCTGTCTCCACCTAGACTTGCTTTCTCCAGTCACATGACCACCTAGCCACACCCACCAAGCCATGCCCACTAAGCCACGCCCACAGAACCAGTTGTTAAAAAATTTGAAACCCACCCCTGGGTACAAGACTGAAAAGTGAGCTTCCACTTGCTTGTTCCTTTTTGTATCAAATCTGAATGTCACCAGAAACAATTGTCTGGGGATCAAACAGAATGTAGAAAGCCAAGTATTTCCAGGAAGTATTCCCATCCAAATTTTAACCATGCTTTACTCTGCTTAGCTTCAGAGCCCAGACTAGTTGGCCAGGTGCTGCCACCTGCTGACTCTGTCTGGATAGTATATATAGGTAAAAAAAAAAAGCCAAGCACCATCACAGAAAAGCAGATGAAAGTACAAATATTTATCTTGCTCTTCTTACATGGAGACTGGTTAGCAAAAAAATCTGTATCTATAATCCTCACAACAAGCATGTGAAGCAGATGAAACAATCTAGAATGTGAAAGAGTCTAGCCAAGTCCATTCTGAAGCTGAGTGGGGATTTGAATTAGAGATTCCCTCACTAAGAATCACATCATTATGCTGTACTGATTGCCTCATCCATTAATCAACAGTAGTTAAGTGTAGTACAGTTGTTTGACGTTATAAATTTCAACTATATGCTGGTTCAACTGGTTCATCAATTCTTTACATAAAAAGTTTTAATGGCATTACAGAGTTTATGGGAATCTAACATTTACACCATCATTATTACTAATAATGATGCAGTCTATAGAAATGCAAATGTGGAAAAAAATTCACTGAATATATTTGTATTCAGTTAATTTTGTATCATGCAGAAATGTATCATGCAGCTTAATATGTGTTTTAATTGTTAAAATCATATTTACAGGAAAAATATTCTCTCTCTCTCCCTTTCTCTCTCTCTCGCTCCCTTTCTCCCTCCCACTCTCTCTCTTATCATCTATCTATCTTCCACTAGAGGTAAGAGGCTACATTCAGCCTCTTTGTAAAATTGTACTGTGATTTTATAAGCAATGAATTGCACTATGTGTATTGAATATGAATATTTCATTATAATTATTATGCAACTAGTAGCTGAGATAACATTGTTTTCTAAGCCAAATTTTTTCATTCAATAGTTCACATTGAACAAATTGGGAAAAAATGCACATAGATTTACATGCATGTTGCTACTTCATTTTATTATGTGTGGAAATGTTGCTATAAGAAGATACTTAAATTATTTTGTAAGTAAGGAATCTTTGTATTCTCTGTACTCACGAAGGCTTTAAATGGAATGATTTTTCTCTATCTGTCATTGTCTCCTCTTCATGCACAAACTTCTAAGTACCCAGGCAGAAAAAAGTAAGTTTACTGCTTCTAGCACAATGGCCCTCTTCACTTTTAGGTTTGGGGAGACCTGGGTGACCTACGAAAGTTAATTAGAAGGCTAACAAAGACTAAGGCAGAGTAGAATACATTGCCTTTCCTCCAGCCTAAAATGTCATCTATTAATTAGGGAAATCGTTAAGGTGGCCTTTATTGAATCCATTGAAAATTGGCAGTTGGCGGCCGACAGTTTTGATCAGATTTTCTCCTTCCCAATAAAGCTGCCTTTAATGGTAAGAAAAGCAGAAGATCTAAGGATGATGCGCTAGTAAAGGGAAGAAAAATGAGGAATGCAAAGGGGAACAGGGGGGGTTCTAGAAATATGTGTTTCAGTGACATTACAGTGAAACAGCCTCTGATTGTGAAGCCTTTGACACTCAGGCTACATGGCATGCCTTCTACATGATGTAATCTTTACTGAACCTCAAATTTGAAGGGAAACTAGCTGTTGGATGTAAGGAGCCCTGCCTTTTGGTAATATGGTCTGTGTTGCTCATTTTTCCTGTTCTGAGCTCTTTTAAAATTACGAATACACTGGTTCTGTTATTTCTTATTTCCTTTATTTATTATGCTGTTGTTTTATTGTTTTTGTTGTTCAGTGAACGTTTTGAAAGCACTTCGTGATTATTCACTGAGAATAATGATAATTTATAGTCCCACTCCATCATTTTCAAATAATGTTAGATTAACTGTTTGATAAAGTAAGAGTTTCCAATGGGACAATTGGAGCTTGAACAATGCTTCTGTTTACATATTTGTTTTAATTAAAGATTTTCCACCAGCCCTATCTTTAACTGTATCTCTTACAGCTCTCAATGCACTCAAAACTCTGATGGCATCTTCTTGTAATGTAATATACCAAAGTCCACTACATCACTGTTTGTCAAGCTGCACAGACCTCTTGTATCTAAGCAACTTTTCATTCAGGAAGGAGAAAAATGGAGGGTGTCACTTTGCAGGGAACATAATACAGGGGGAAAAATTCTTCAGAGATCCATGTTTACCTTGTAAGAATTGTGGCTCTAATCCTATGAAAGCTTTAAGTACTCAAAGACTGACAAATCAGACAGTGTTGAGTGTTTGTACAAGTGTATAACTTCATTTTTGGAATCTATGCCAAAATGTATTAGCAAATTCATTTTATTTTTCTGATTATTAAAATAAGAATGATTGATATCATGTCAAGACTGCAATACTACTTACTTACCAGGAAGTATATCTCAGACCCACTCTGTTCAGTCTTTCTTACTTCCGAGTAGATATTTTTAGATCGCAATGTGGTTTCTTATATAAATGGAAGTTTAAATTATGTGCACCCAGGTAATAAAGTGAATCCATTCAGATTTATAACCAATCTGTGAAATCATATTTATTTAATTTCTTTCTTTACAATGAGCTTAATGACATTAACTTGAACTCAAGACAACATATTGTATGTAGAGGTTGCTTGCTTGTTCCTGTTTCATTCCAACAAAAATTCTATTATTAAGGTTGCCCTGGAAGTGCATATCTGACAGACTCTTTGTAAAACTGTAATGAAGTTGGACATAAATCTGGAACTCCTCAGTCCAAGTCCAGTGACTTTACAAAACTGAAATATTGGGGGCAGAGAACAAAAGCTCTGCTTGTGAGCTATGAAGCTATGAAAGATATTTTATCTTTGCAACCATTTCAAAACTTCATCCCCTCCAAGTCAATGCAAAGTCAAAAGGAGACAGAATCAAACTTTTATCTTGATTTAATATTGAGTGAAATGTTTTCTATTTGCATTATTCAAATTAATGTTTTATCTGTTTAGGAATGCTTATATCAAATAATCCTTGAACTGAATCAACTTCACAAACCCTGTCATCTTTCATTCTAAAAATAATGATTGGTCCTTATCATCAAGGGCAATTGTTATCCCCCCAACCCAGTTTAATTGTGCATCCAAGTCCCTGAGAACAATTATTTAGTGATTCATTACCCAAGTGTGATGCCAATCACAGCTGGAGCTTCTCTGGAGAAGAATTTGTTATCTGTGGATAAAACTGTTCTACGTACATGTCCATTTCTGTATATGTTTACTGCACTTTTTTTTGTTTCTAGTAAACATGTTCTTGAAAATTATGGTGAAATTTGACTTTACAAAGTCAATCTTTAGAATGGTGCAATTTTAAGAAATAAGTTGTCTGACTTTTAGTGTTTAATTTCAAATGATTTTAACAATAAAGCCTATTTGTATTTGTATTATCTTAATGTACTTACGAACTATTCATCTGGGTTTGTCCTGAAAAGTTAACCACTATTTTTATGTTATTGAAATACTTATCTGTGTCTTCCTACATGTTTGCAGGTCTAAAAATTGCTTGTAGAAGTTTTAAAATCAGTTATGTTATTCAACAAATTAACAAATAAATTGTATTATGTAAAACTAATATAAAAATGGAACAAAAGCCATGTCTGGAAGGCTAATTAATATTATTAAGACATGTTTTAGCAAGTCAGAAGAAATTAGATGAAACCAAATGATCTCTTGAAAAAAAGAATTCTACAGCTATAGCAAACTTTAACTACCTGTACACCGCCCCGAGTCCTTCGGGAGAAGGGCGGTATATAAATCTAATAAATAAAATAAAAAATAAATAAATAAACTTGTATTCCATATTAGTTTGGGCAAATCTGAGTTTCCTATCTCATATCTAATCACTGGTGATTTAAAAAGAACTTGGAAAGTCCTGTCTGATGTTATTATCTTGTTTTATATTTATCAGAGAAATGGCTAGTATTCAAGGTTAGTGGCTGCAGAATAGAAAACCCTACATGAATTCCAGTTTCCAGCAGTATGTACTTAAGATAAATATCCACAGCTACATACCCACCCATGGTTTAATTTTTTTTCCAGAGACCAATAATTGCAAATGCGCATCTATTATATACCTTTATGAAAGTGTCATACATATCCTTCATAAAATGCAACAAATGTACCAAAACACAATCATTAAGAAAACACCATAGCTCTCTACCGTGCTTATCATTTATTCACTGTAGGAAAATACTTGTACATTTTGTTTGCTTTCCCTTATTTGCCTTTGCTCATTTAATTTGGTATCCACAGTCTTCATATAATGCAACATCTTATTTTTCACCTTGCTTTTGTTTTGCTGGTTTGTTTTGTACAATGGCACACTTCTCTATGAGATTTTTCTAATAGTTTTGTTCAATGTTCCATGAAAAATTAACAGGATGAATAGTGAAGGTGTAAATAAGCAGCACTTAAAAAGGCAGAAGGAGCTTCACTCTCTATTAAAGGTTTTAGCATGCATTGGTATGCTGGATAATTTTAGATTTTTGGTTGAATTCTTTTATATGGAGCTCCATCTTTAGCTGTAACTATGCATTTGCTTCATTTACTTTAAATGTAGTAAAATATGCTAGCATTACTACCTTTTGGCCCCCTTCTAATTATTCTGCTGAGTGGACTTTGGACATCTGCTTCAAAGTCTTGTCCTAATAATGCTGTTGTTAGCAATCATTAGCTCTTGATTGCATTAATGTAGGACTTTGTCTTATCTTCGATGTAATAATAATTCTACAACAATATAGGAGGGTCTAAAATGTGAATATGTAATGTCATGAGGTCATAATGTCAGGAAAAAGCTTGCTGTCTATAGTCCCATATTATGGAGAGCTGGAGGAAAGATTTTTAATAGTTCCCCAAGAGATACAAACTACTGTACATTGCATTCAAGGTTGGATAATCTAATGACAAAAGATACTAATCCCACAGAGTAACTCTGAATCAGTCACAAGATCCTATGGCATACAGTAACCCACTATTCTTTGATTGTCTGACATATTAAAAAGGCTCAGGAAGAGAACAGTGTACACTGCTTGGAGCTTCTGCTATATAAAGTGAAATATGAATGCAATGAAAACCCAAAACCAATAGTTGATTTTGTTACTGGATATACATTCAGGTATTCTTTTTTTTAAAAATTGTCTTTATTTACAATTTGTTAAAACCAACACCTCCAAAAGTAACAAAATACATAAATTCAATATACAAACAATAAGTGAGAAAGAAAGAAAGAAAGAATATACCAAATCCCATTCAGGTATTCAATGGAAAAAATATCAACACTGTCTAAAAAAAATCAAATAATAACAACATAAAACAAAAAATTAAATCAAATGTAATAAAAGCAGACATTGATTACTCAAGAATTGCATTACTGGAATGCTATTATCTGTTATATAAGACAGTTATATGCTGTCCCAGATCCTACAGAACATACATTTGGTTACTTATTGACTCCTACATAATTGTTGGCCCAGATAAACGTATAAATTGTCAAACTGAGCTGGGCTCAAGACTATAAGAAGAGAAATCCAGCTTCGAAAAGAATAAATAGGTTGTACAAGGATTGCAGTTCTGAGCAGGAAATTAATGCATTATTTTCTAATGGATTGTTTTTAATTACAGGAAGGACAAAAGGAGTGTAAATTTGTTACTCTTACTTGCTTTTAGCACTTTCAATGCCATTTAATGCCATTGGCAGTGATATCATTTATTTATTTATTTGTTTGTTTGTTTGTTTGTTTGATTGATTGATTTTTATACCGCCCTTCTCCTTACGGACTCAGGGCGGTTTACAGCCATATTAAAAACAACAAAACACAAAAGTTAAAAATAATTAAAACAGATTAAATATAGGCTACAGACTAAAAGTACAACATTTGACCAAATTAAATTTAGGCAGAAGTTTGGGGAATATTTAGCTTCTATCTATAGAGCCGGTTTCAAGAAACAGCATTGCAAGGCTTTTGGTCAGCCCCTTGGCAATCTTGTGGGATAAACCTCAAGATAAAGGCTTGCTTCCAGTGCTATTTAATACAAATTTAATACCAATATTACAAGTCGTCGGTTGTGCATTTGGAGGGACATTCTAATGGTATCCAGCTCTGTTTTTCTATAACAAGTGAAGCTGAAGTTGCTATATGCATGTCATAAACAAGTGTTTATGTTGAAATTTAATAAAATGGAAACTTGTGGATAACACTGAATGATTAACTTGATTAACTGCCCACTGCAAAGGCATCTGCATTCTCTTACAAAGGAAGAATTTTTCTTGATCCATTATTGTTACTGGAAGAGGAAATTATTTCTGTAGCTTGGAGTGCCTACTACCAACCTAGGCTGTTGTTTCAACTGTACTTATTTCCAAAACAAGGACTGTTTGGTCACTGTGATTCATTCTGATATTGTTCTCATTGCTCACATTTCAGAATGCATTACTGAATTTAAAGGATCTTTAGATGTAATGTAAAACGTATTAGTTGTCTAAGGGCTCAAGGAATAAAAAGATCCAAAACAATCCAAATAGATGAATTCACAGTAAAGTAGGAACTGTGCAATACCACAAAAAATTCAGTTGTTTCCAGGGCTGACATTCTTCAGAAATGGTAATCATGCCCTGTAGTGGTTGGGAGTCCCAAGTCCTGAAAAGACTTGACCGTAAGATGTCTTAAGACACTGCTACTGCTGCCAGATCTTTAGCTGGTGTGGCTTTCATACGCCTTGAGTTCTTCTCAAGAATCTAGATTGTCATAATGTATTTACATACCACACGTGCAGATATGAACAGTGTGACCTTTTATAAGTGACAGATTTATATATCAAACTTATTGGCCACCATCTTACCAAAGGGTAGCTCTGGAAATGTTGTCAATGCACAGATTTTCTAAGTGCTGTCCAAGCTTTTTTAGTATGGCATCTATTGTGCATCACTGGAACCACCATGGCCAGTTTATGCCATGGCCAGTTTATGCCATAAACTTTCACCTTTGATTTTCAGATCTTGATACTTTCTGATATCCAATTATTTGTCTTCTACTCTCCCCTGGATTTGCCACATCAATTATCCACTTTCTTACTTGAAATCACAGTTAAATCTGGTGCATAATTTTTTAATTTTTTAATTGTGTTGTTGTATGTCGGGGCTTAATATTAATTTAATTCAATTTTAATTTTGTATATACCGCTTTAAGTTTTGACTGCCTTGTACACCGCCCTGAGTCCTTCAGGAGAAGGGCGGTATATAAATCAAATAAATAAATAAATAAACAAACAAACAAACAAACAAACAAACAAATAAATAAATAAATAAATAAATAAATAAATTTAGAGTAAAAATTATTATTATTATGGTTGTTACACAGTGGGTCAGATGTTTAGTTCTTCCCAAGGACCTGGAATAGATAGATTTTTTTTTTATGGTTTTAAAGATATAGACACATGATGTAAGCCAGGGGTAGGGAACCTTGGCTCTTTTATGACTTGTGGACTTCAGCTCCCAGAACTCTTCTTCTTCCATGCTGGCTTAGGAATTCTGGGAGTTGAGGTCCACAAGTCATAAAAGAGCCCCTGATGTAAGTTGTTCCAAGTAAAGCTACTATTTGTAACTGATGGGTGGTGGTTTTGTCACAGCTGATGGTGTTCAAGTGGTACTTGTTTGGGATTGCACCTGAGATGCCTCTCACTATTGGTATTATGTTCCCCCACTTTTTTTTTGCCACAATAGTTCTACTACCATTTGCAGATCTTTGTATTTTGTGATTTTCTGCAGTTCTTTCTCTTCTATTCTGCTGCCTTCAGGTGCTTCAGTGTACACTATCCAGACTTTGTCTTTCATAAATTAAGTTTGAAGTGCTATGTGCCTTATCTGTTTGAGTTTCTTCTTGTTTTTATTTTGCTTGTTTTGTGGTCCACTAGAGTTCTTCCTTGTAGGCAAATGGTATTTCTTGAAGATATTCCCATGCACCATTAAGGTTACTTTGTCGTGCTACTATTTGTTGTCATCTTCTGACATCATCTTGCAGCCACTAACTAGAGTGGTCCATTGTTTCTTCAGTTTCTTTGCAGAGATGGCATTTTATTATTTTGCACACAAACTCAAACCAACAAATAAAAAACTTAAGAACTTTAAAAAAATATAGGATTAGGTCAAGCCAATGTTGCTTACTTATAATGCCTATGAATTGCTTTGATTCCTCCTTTCTGAATATATTTTTTCTTTCTGTTAGTCAAATATTGCTGCTATTAAAGATCAATGTCTGCATTTCTTCGCCTTTTTGCATCAAAAATAGAGGATTTACTCTAGAAGACCATCAGCACAATTTAAATTGGATATTTTAATCTCTCCCTCCCTTCTATATACATACATACATACATACATACATACATACATACATACATACATATGGTACATACATGCCTACATATATACATTAATACTCAAATACCGATACATCTTCTATTTAAGACTTAAGACTGTTTTCAAGGAAATAATCTGTTTTAAATTTAGAATTGGCTTATTTATAGTTGTTCTAGTTCTCAGTCTAGTGTGCCTTCTGTTGAAACTGCACCTTTTCCAAGTGCTAATTTTAACATGCTGTATGACCATTCAAAAATCGTAGTCTCTTTCCCCCCAAAAATGAGCTGTTGCCCTCAAATTTATAATTTTGTGTCTCATTGCTTTGCATTACTGTGTTTACATGTATACACGTTCATGATTTAAAAAAGGTATAAGTGAATTGAGGGCACATTTGGCAGCCTGTCATCTCCTCTAAAGTGTCTATAATTAGGAATTAATCAAAGCCAATGATGAAAATGAGTGAGATGTTTTGCTGATACTGCATGCTTGTCTAATCCTGCTCACTTTCACTACTGATGACAGTATATTTGTCCAATAATGCCAGCAGACTATCTTCTTCTGCATCAACTTTCTTACCATAAATCTTATTAGTCTTGCTTGTTTATTACTTTGACCGAATGTTAGGGATAAATCACAAACTGTATATTATTGTTTATCTGAAATTAATATACTTCTTTTCTAAAAGTAGTGATATGCAAGTAGTTCTTTTCCTCTAATGCTAAAAAGAATAAAAGATTAGTTCACACCAGGGATTGGATTGGTGGAATAAAAATACTGAATAATTTTATGAACTGCAGGCAGTAAGGAATCAGATGAATTAACTGTAAGAGTATGAATTTGAAGGACTGAATCACATAAAAATTGGACACACACTTACTCCTATAAAATAAAATCAATTTAATGTATTGATTTTTTTTCTAGCAGCCTTTATCTTTTATATTGTTATTGTTCCCATTGCTGACATTTCAGAAGGCATAACTGAATTTGAAGGATCTTTAGATGTAATGTAGAATAAATTTGGTGAGAAATGCACTGATTTTTACAATGAAAATGCAACTAGACTCCTGTTTGGTTATTTGGACTACAGATAACAAAAGTGACTTGAAAAGTATGTTTATAATGCTGAATACATACACAGCTTTCCAGAAAGGATGTGAAACTGGAAACTGTTTTGGCTATCAATATTTTACCTAAATCTTCATTCTTACCTTCCCAGGCCCTACTTTTCCATAGACGTTGCCTGTTTCTCTCTGTTTAGTCAAGAGAAGAGAGAATGGCTGTGGAAGAAGAAGGGTGGGTGATGTAAGAGAAAGAGAGAGGGGGGGAGAGAGG
>JANHFR010003574.1:368689-381361 GCA_032468015.1 Mimophis mahfalensis
ACCGCCCTTCTCCCGAAGGACTCAGGGCGGTGAACAGGGCAATTAAAATAAGCAAATACGCAAGCATTGCAGCATTGGAAAGCCAGAACTGAGAATCATGTGCCAAAATCCCTAAGTTCTACTTTTCTCTCCCTTAATTATTTCTCATTGCCCACCCCAGTGTAACCAATCAGGTTCAGGCAAGATGTTTTCATAACAGTCAGTCCCAGCACAGTTTGGTATGTGGCTAAGGAGATACAGCACTTACTTTTGTTTTCCCAAGCATTCTCCGCTTCATCTCCACTCCGCACAGTTCATGGCAGTCTGTCACCGCACAGCAGCGAAGCACAAGCCCCTTTCACGTGATTAATTGCATGAAGTCGAGTGTCCAAATATGGCTAATGTTTGGCCAGATTTACTGTGGTCTGGATAAGCCAACATGTATGGGGTAACAGGTACATTTTACTCTAGACTGCATCCCACAAATGGTCTTTAGCTTGGCAGCGTGCGCACTGGGTTCATTTTTAGCTGGCTTTTGGATGTAATAAAATGTTTTATTTAACTTGAGTGTCCTTATATATTCATTTTTAGTTCATTTACTGATGTACAGCTTACTTTTCCTCCCCTTGTAGATGCTGAGCTGAAATGCACATGTTTATCATTAATGTTATTGCAACTCTACACTAGTCATAGCAGGAGAGGAGTATTTTGCATATGTTCTGACTCCATCTGATAACCTTCATGCATTTTCCTCAATTAGTGACAAACGAGAGGCATCCCTCGTATGCTCCGTCATGGCTGAGTAAATATTGGAATCTATTTGCATATTAACTTAGCTGTAAAGCAAAATGTATCATTTTTAAAAACTTCATAATGCGTCTAGTTCACCATCTGTGTGAAGAGTTACATTTCTGAGAGCCTATAGCATTTTCAAAAGATAACTATATTACACACACACACACACACTCAGTCACTCACTGTTTTTTATTGAGTTTCTCATCCAAAGATTTTAAATGAAATGCTAGCTAGAAATTTTAGCTAGCTAGAATTTAAATGAAATGCTAGCTAGAAATGCTAGCTAGAAATTTTAGCTAAAGGGAGAAGATCTCACTTTTGTGTGTATACAAGAAACCCGAAATCAGGCATCTTCTCTTTAGTGAGAATCTCATAGACTAATTGCACAGCTCATGCTAAATCATAGTTTGCTATAGTCTGATATATTGAAAAAAAACAAAACCCAATGGCTTGGATAGTCCTGAGGCATAAACTTATAGTGGGTGGTTGGGTTGACCCACTGCATGGATTTAAAATGAAATACATGACATTATGTCCTAATGTTTAAACCCAGTACTAGATGCTTGAATCCAACAATGGAACAGCTCCGAAGCTCTTACGTTGGAAATTATTTTACACTCTTGATACAGCAGGAAATATATACAGAGGAGTGTCATCCCACCACCAAGATACCCATTTATCCTTTTTTCTCAGCTGAGCACCAAGGATGGAATAAACAACTTCCAAGACTTAGCAAGGTCTTATCTTTGAAAATTATCTACTGTTCTCATCCATGTGAGAACAAATAACTGTGTAAAAATTTATACTGCCACAATATTCAAGCAGAAGCTAGAAAACTATCAAGGATGCTTTAATCTGGATTCCTGGACCAAGCCAGGATTGTATTTGACTGAGGCAATGCCTTTTCCTTATTCTAGGATTACGGTATATGATACTAAACGTGGGCTACTAATTTAGAAATAACCTTGAATCACAAATATATATTTTCATTGCATAAAACAGCATCCATCACTAGGACTGTTACATCTAGGGGGGAATGAAACAAATATGCACACCTGTTCCATCAAAGGGTATGTAGTTTGAAATATAAATTGATTGAAATTAAACCAGGATATACTGGAAAGGACCAAATTATTTCCAGTAGATCGTGTAAAATCCCGTGTCTCCTAATTATCTGAAAATAGAAGCAACAAAGTGGCTCCTCACCCCAACCTAAATTATACCACTGATATGAAGAAAACTTGACAAAACTAAGAATGGACTTTAAATTTAGTTAGGCATTTGGTGGTTGAAATAAGGTCTTGGGCTCAAAATTCTTGAACTCTACTGCTTATTTTTTCAGATCTTCAGTGGTAGATTTGGGGATTCTGGTAAAGGAGAAAAATGTAGTTGTTCCAAACATGAGACCTACCCATCCTTGACTAGGCTGTGCCATTTTATACTTTAGGTCAACTTTGTTTTAACTGAATGTTTGAGGGATTATGTAGTCCAACCCATCCAGAGGCACCTGATTGAAGATGATTACATTAATATGTAACATATAAAGAATATCCTGAATTAAATAGCTAAGAAGATAACCACATTAAATATAATTGTTCTGAAAGGATGAAATTGTTTCTTTAAAATGGGAAAATAATTTAAAACAAACAAACACCAAAGACATCAAGAAATGAAAACTTCCCTTTTCTGCATACTGTATGTAGTCACCCAAGATGACTGTAAAATATATGTACATATTAAATGATGGATTTAAGAGGCATTTTCTGCTGATGTTGGAGATGTGTTTATCCATAGAAATGAAAAAAATAGAGAATTATGCATATAATGTAGATTTAATAATATGTTAAATTGCGAGCTCTTAACCTAGGGTCCAGGAATAGATTTGGATAAATTTCAGGGAGTTCATGAATTTGAATAGGAAAAAAACCCCTTTTATATTTATTAAATTCTGACTGAATATTAGTTTTCATTCAATAATTTAAATTGGCCAGGAAGTAATTTACAGTATGGTGTTTAAGCATCCAAAATGTTTATTAAATTCAATAAATCTCACTATCTAAAATTATTATATCTTATAAAAGCATGTTATTATTGTTATTGATTTTGGCTGAGGAGAATGTTGACCTATCAAAAGAACTAAAGTTTTTCTACATGGGAAACATTCTCTATCTAAGCAGCTCGTCACATTGGCTCAAAAATTGTTTGCACTTTATGTTTCTTTCATATGGCCCAGTTTTTACTTTGAGGCAAAATAAAAAAATTAAAACAACCCACTGATCACTGTCTGGATAGCAATCATCTTTTTTCCATCTTCCTGATGCATACAACCGCCGTTTGCCTTCATGGTTTTTATCTTAATTAATGTTATTTTTTGTGAAACATTTTAAACAAAAGAAATGATTTCTGTTAAGAGATATTTAAATATAAGACTTGGAGAAGAAATTTTTGTTGATGAAATGGGAGGACACTCATCCAGGCCAATGCAAAACAAACTCTTGCTTCAAAGCTATCATTTATACCCTCAAAGGTATCATTTATTTCAGAGCTTGAAACCAGAAAGAGATGGCAGGAGGATCAAACCACTAGCCCAGCCTCCCTGTTATTATATTACACATATGTTCTTCCTTACAACTCTGTTTTAAAAGCCAAAGTTTATCACTTGTGTTACAGATACAGTCTTGCAAGGCTTTAATCATATTTGCCCCAATGGCTGTTTGTATTTTCAGTTTATTGTCAGTGCCCTGGCTTTCATTTTATTTCAGAATAAAAAACGAGTGTGGTACATTCTTAAATGCTGTGCTCCAGACAATTATGGTTTGTCTGAATAAGCAGAAAGCAACCGGTACATAAATTTGCAATACGGTAACAATGATGTGTTAGAACGCAAATTAAATTTGACCTCTTACAAATTTCAGTGAGATCCTTCAATCTCTTTTGTGGCCCTTTCTTGTCAGAATGACTTCATCTGTCAGCTATATCTGCAAGTATCTGGGATGCATTCCCAAATTTTCCTACAGAAGACTTGCTCATTTCTTAAGATTAGATGGTCTCCTGCTCCCGTTTCCTCTTTTTAGTGGCAATTATGATGGTTGTTCCAAGAGAATTCTCATGCTTGAAAGGATTTGTTGTGTATTTTTAACAAGAGGCTTTTGTGTTTTACCTTACTTGTTTTTCCCTCTGGCAGAAAGTTTGATTGCATCTGAATTAATCCCATGTCTTTTCAAAGTGACAGGAATATATTAATTGTTGTGAATGTTACATGTCTGAGGTGAAACAAAACCCCAGTACTACCTCTTTAATGTCACCTACTGTATAAATCTTTGGACTGAAAGAGAAATATGGGAGAGCAGCAGTTCATATTGCGGTTGAAATTATTCTGTGACCTTGAATAATATCCTTGAAAATACAGCATCTTCTGCTCAGCAAACTTTGGTAGCTCCTCTGGCCTGGTGTCCTGCATTTTGCCTGATCCCCAAATCGCTGAGTTGTCTTCAGTCTCCCAAGCATAGTTGGAGAAACTCCCTTTGATGTATACAGCTCATTCCCTTGCTTATTGATTCACAAGTCTGGTGATTTTGGATGCATGTTTACTAACCACCAAGCTGTTCAATTTTTAAAATTAAGATAATTTAATTTAACCCTTTAGAGTAAGATTCAGAAGATTATTTTGTTAATAAAGTGAACCGCCCTACAATTTTCTTGGGATTTTTCTTTTATTGTCCATTTATTAATACAATTTGTATTTCTATTTTTTTTTCCTGAAACAATTGAGCTAGTATAGACACTACTTCTTGTAGCTTCTTGAGGGACATGGGCTCTGATGATGTTTGGTTAGCTCAAGCTAATTTTCTGATGTTAGATAAAGCAATTTTTTTTTAAAAGTGTGGCTGTCTGCATGAAATCTGAAATGGTTACAACCTTTTCCTCTTTCTTTAGCCATTCATTACTGTAGCGTTTGATTATCAGTCCTGGCATACACTTAAATGAGAAGGCACTTTCCTTGCTCAGGTACTTCCAGGTGCTTCCAAAGGAAATGTTTTGTATGCTACAAATACAGCATTTTACTTGGGGAGGTGGCAAGAAGAGTCCAAATGTCACCATCTTCTTGTAACCCTTTAATGTCTTCCACCCTTCCTCCCCCTAGGAATATGTGAAGGAGGGAAAGATGGATTAACTGCATAGTGCTTTCTGAACGGTGATACCTGGAATTGCTGGTCTGGAAGCTCTCTTAATCATTATCTCCTTCTTTGAGCTTTGCCTCAGATGATGTACTTTTTGGCCTCTGCTGAGACCTGATTCATCTATTTTGTTTAAAGGATTTGGTGCAAAATTTAATTTCAATTATTTTCTGTGAATCAGAGACCAGTTTCGCCATCTGAGAAGATTCCCTAATTAGCCATTTCTTTTTGGTTTTTACAGGTGAACAGGTTCCTTAGATGTTCAAAATGAAGTTGCCGTGGTATGGAGTAAGCAGCTGGGCAGTGAATTAGTGTTAACAGTTTTAAACAGGTGTTTTCGCTTGCCTTTTTCATTAACAGAAGTGATACAGATGGTGACATTTGTGCAAACTCAAGCAATCAGCATATCTATTTGAAATTTATTTTCTGTGAGTGTCATATACCATTTTTACTGGACAGAACAAGTTTGAAGATAGTATAGCAAAATGAATGTCTTTCTTTGTGTATCTTTCTGTCCCTTAGTATATATTGCCAGCAATGTTTACCCACTTAAGAGTTTCTTTACGGCCAGAACCATGAGCTTTACGATGCTACCAAGCACATCAAATTATTGATACTAAATTATTGTTACTAAGAAGCATGTCCATTTAGCACTGCTTCAATTAATCTATGTCAAGCCTTCAGAACTCGCAGTATTAAAAAAAAAAACAACTATAAATTTACCAGCTGAGCTTTACTAATGCGACTTGACTTTATATGAAGAAAAATAATAGTTCTTAAATATAATGTTATGAAGGTGGAATAAAAAAAATTAAACAAATAAATACAATATTTCTTTCCTTAATTTTACTTTTAGTAAAGCACCAAAAGTACACCTTATAGGTTTCTCTGATGTCCTTTCATATATGCTTTCTCCGCTCCCACATGAAGCATTTAGCAGTTTCCCACCAGGCTGATGCACTAAGTTGCTTCTGTCTAAATTCTAGTTATTTTTATGCCTCCTTCACCATACGTCAGCCCACATATACATTAAATACAGGTTATGTATCTACGGATACATTTGGATAGAATGAAATCTGAAAAAAACTATGTATTTTTTTTAAAAAGAAATGATTTTTAACCAAGCCCTTTTGATTTACACTTTTTTTATTTCATGCAAGTAAACCTCTTCTTTCAAGAGATTATTCTGCTAAATGCAACAAGTTGTATTTTTCGCCTTCGGTGTTTTTTTTTTAAATAAAGAGTGGTTTTTACCTGCTGATTTCAACAGCAGTGGATTTGATGACCTGCTGAACAAAGTACTTACGCTTTTTGGTATGTCAGGAAGGACATATTCACTTGTCCTTACAATTAACTAGTAAAAGCAGGAATCATAAATGTCAATCATGCAGCTGTTTCATCAAGTGCTCAGTAGGCCACATCCAAGAGGCTTGTCGTCCCCACATCTGTTTGTGGTCAATTCTGCAAATGACAGTTCATTATTTCAGCAGCCTTTCCTTTCATTAACCTCAGCTTTGTTAAAGTTGGAATAACCGCATGTTACTTCTACTTTCTAAAGTTGGCTTTTATTCTTGGGTGCAAAAGTCAAGCAATGCCCTGCTGTTAGTAAGACAAAGTATTTTGTGCTGTGGGAAAAGTCACTTAGTTACATTCTATAGACAGCTGTGTGTCTTACTTTAGTAAGGATCCCTTATTTGGAGGACGGTCCAGTTTAGATTTGGATTGAAGTCAGAAGAGAGGGAAAATAGAACAGTGTCTTGAAGCTTCTCATTCACTATTAACACCTGATAACTAGCATGAGAATAAATATGTAACCCGTTTGGTCATAGCCATCCCTGCAATGATGAGATATACCTTTCTATTTATATTGTAGCCATTCTTTCTAAATTTGCAGTTATGCCTGTCAATTAACATTCATGCATAATGTAAACTATTTCACTTTTTGAATGATGCTTTTTCTTTTTAAAGTTCAGCCATCTGAATGATTGAGTCACTGTAACATCATCGGCTAATCAATCCTTCTGCAGAGGTACAGATGTATTCTGACAAGACTGTTACCAAAATAGAGTGCTTTGAGTTCCACACTGAGCTAATTGATACAATTCCTCAACTGTAAATTATCTGTGTGTAATAATAGTATAATCAGCTATTTCACAAAAGCAAAAACCCCCCAACCACCAGTTAAAATGATGACTTTAAATTAGATGATTGCTACAGAAACTGTTCTCTCCTTCTTTGTGATCAGTCTACAAATTTTGATAGTACAGTATAGAAATATGAACATTGGTGTGGTGTAGGTATACATCCTACTTCAAGAGAATTGAGAAGTGTTAGGTATTCCCATGTTACCTAGAGTTTATTTTTTGGGGAAAGAAAGTACCAGAAGCTGGAGAAGAAGTGGGCTCATGGGTACATTTTATATGCCTTTTAAAGGTAGCGACTGGTTAGGTGAGCACCGTGTTTTATTGTTCAGGCTTGGAGCCTCTGAGGAGTAATTTAAGTTTGGGATCTAGCAGCAAAAAGCATCCCTGGTTTACCAGGCGGTAGTAATAATGCTGGTAAAGTGGCTTGGTTGATAACTTAAGTAGCTTGCAGAGCAGAAACTCAGTTGCAGCCTTACTTTGTCTCTGCTGATGTCCGCTGTGCCATCAGAATCTGGGGGACAAAGAAAGATAGTGTGCAGAATTTGAAAAGTTAAAGAGAATTGCGATTTCTTCATCTTTTCCCCTTCAAGCAGACCAGCATGTGGTCATGCTTCTCACTAATAAAGACCAAGCTTATGTTGGGCATTCAAAGAGTGAAAAGAAAGCTGCCCTCTGGGTTACTGTTTTATCAAAGGTTGATTTAAGCGTCTCCAGTTCCAGCCATGTTTCTTCAGAGCATTGTGTTTCCAGATTAGATTAAACACTTAATCTTGTTTCAAGGTCAAGCAGGGTTTGATTAAGTTTTCTGGTCTGACTTTATGAGATTAGAAACCACAACTGCACCTTTTCCCTTCCTGAATCGGAAAAGCACTGGTTGTATTTCACTCGCTACTGGTCTGGAGTGGTGGTGAAGGAATGCTTCTGATTTTAGGAGAGACAAGGACGGAGATGGGCACTAACTGCGCTTTAAGATAAGAGCTGTGACTTTCATTTTGTTCTGCGGTAGAAAGAAATGCTTTAAATCGGAATTTGTTCTTTGAAAAAATACTTTTAGATTAAAAAAAAAATAACCTCACTGATTTTATTTCTAATTCAGCAGAATAATTTAACAATACAGTCCAATTCATTTCTATCCAGATTTTTTTTTGTTTTTGTTTTTGTGGGGGAACATATTCAGGAAACCGAAGATATGATTACAGCCTAATTTTGAATTTAAAAAGGCTGCGTTTGATTTGATGCCCCATAGAATTCTGGGCATGCATTTTCAAGCAGTTGTTCAACACTGTAATATTTAATAGGGATTTGATTTTACCAAGAAAAAATGAAAATGAAGGAAAAACAGGATCGTAGAAACCATTTAATAGGTTTTGAATCTGTCTTTAAAAGTTGCCTTCAATTATTTTGGTACTGAAAAACAGTAAAGCACAATCAAATTTAATCTGTTCTTAATAAAGGCATTGTATACTATGCAGCTTCATTGTTGTATATGTGTCCTTCTTGATACTGAAATAAAATTAGTCCAAACCAGGGAAATTTACAATTTAGCAGCAGAATTGATCAAAGCTATTTCATTTCTGTAGTGGGAAGCAACTGGCCTTTTAATCACAAGGCAGCCTTAGATGCCCAGAATTACCTGACCCCCCTGAGAACCAATAAGGGAAAAGCAGGAGGTTCTGTCATGTTCGGGGGCAGGAAGAATTTTGGGAATTTGGAGAGAGTTGGCTGAAGTTTTGGAGGATTCAGGCAAGTGGGAAATTGAATTGTTTGGGTGTAACTGACCTGGCATTTTTAAAAAAATCTTTTTAGCGGTGTTTTGTTTCTGACACCCCTTATCCTCTTTTGTCACCTTTAATAAAGTTTATTTTTGTTTAACACCTGGAATTGACTGGTGTCTTCCCACCTCTACCTTGCAGCGACCTCTACTGGGTTGAGCTGCAGAATGATAAAGTTACGTTTTGATTTCTCTTTCAGTATTTAGCCAGACCCAGTGTGGAGTGAGGGTTTCCACTTCAATTATTTCTTGGTTCCCAGAGGGTGAAACTGGTTTATAATGAAAGTTCCCTAGCTGTGGGTCACCCAAGAACTGAAGCATTGCAGAGGAAGGAGTTGGTTTAAGCCTGAAGGTATTTTTTCCCTTATTTTAGTTGTCCAATCAATTGCCTCACCTAATATCTGTCCTAAGGATAGGATAGGATAGGATAGGATAGGATAGGATAGGATAGGATGGGATAACAGAGTTGGAAGATGATATTTAAGTTTCAGATTGTGAAGGGCCTGTTAGTCAAGAACATTTGCAAGCTGCATCCTGGGTTCTTCTGTCTTGCATCAAGAAGTCCTCACTCTGAATATCTTGGAGAATGAGCATGCTGTATCTCTTTTCCTGGCTCTAGGGATTTGTTTAGATGCTGAAGTAGTGGTCTTTGTCTCTCTTTAACTATTATTCATAAGTACTTTTGGGTTGCACATCTTGTAGACAAGGCATGTAGCTAGGGGGTAGAGAGCTCCCAGCCAACGTTATTTGACCCCACCTTTGAAATCAGCGTACTTTGTTACAATAATTCTCATGTACTTATTTCTGATCTAAAATCGAAGTTGCATAGTTGGGAAAGGAGTGATACTGCTTCTTCCTCATATTATCCATCCATCCAATGTGCATGTCAGACATGTTATAGCAATGTGAATACAGATACAATAATAAAAATGATAAGTTTCCAAAAGGTATGTGTTCAGGTTACCATTTTGGGGAAACATTTCTTCTTCTTTACTCTTCCTATATCGTAATAAAAAGTGTTTGATGCCCATAATGTAATATATAGCATATTTCAGCCATCCCATTTTTGAATTCTAGGAACAAAGAACAGTTATTTAGATTTTTGTTTCTTTTGAAAATGTGCCTGTAAAATGTATTGGTGCTTTCTAATATTTCAATTTATGTAAAAGCATTCAAGCAGAGTTTAAAGGCAAAATCCACCTTGTTCCATATCTACACTGGGGCAGCAACCACATTAAGATGATAACAGAGCAAAGTTCAGCTCTACATCTTTCTCTTCTTCTGGCCAAAAGCTGAAAACTGAAACATTGATCCATCCAAACATAAACCCCCAAAGCCAAATGTCACAAGTAAGATAAAACATCATAGAATATTTCATTTCACACTGTTTGTCTGCAATGCTTATCAATCCAACGTATTCTGTATTAGTTGAGGGATATAAAACAAATACCATTCTGATTGTTTGGTTGATCCTTTACTGAAAGACAGAGGTTTTGTGTAAACCAACAACAGGTCTAATGGCTTCATTCATTAAGAGACTGTAAGGGAAACATGGAATCAATGAGATTGTTACATGCAGCATTTCAAATGTAACAATTCTACCAAGAATAGAAAAGAACCAAATAATCCATCTAGAAGTTTGTGGTATGAGACACCAAGTACAGAGTTTGCAGACTGGCACTTTTTTTGGTCTTTTACAAGCCTGGAGGGCATGTCTAAATAAACTATGAACATTCGATATAAATCCTTCCATCACTCTTCTTGAGAGATATGAAAAGGCTAAGAAATCTTAAAATGGTGTGAACAACAGAAAGAGTGATGGTTTATTAACCAAGAAATTTGGGATAAAAATGCAATTGAATTCTGAATCCCAATAAACCATTTCGAAAAATCAACTTGAAACCATCTATGTTCTTGAAGCTGGATCCTTCTTGTCAATTAGCTAGCTGGCAACTTTCACTTGGTCTTTCATGGTGCTCGAATGCTGTGTAGAATGTGCAAGGAAAGACAAGCACATTAAGGATACTGAATATTTTATTCTGAGCATGTTAAAATTTTTTTGTCCTGAATACTGACAAAAGCAACTAGCCAAGTATTATCTATTATTTTCATAACAAATATCACCAACAATAAAATACGTCACTAAATACATGATTTACCTGCAATTTCATACCTTTTGTGATTGTTTGTGAAGCAAAAGAGGAATAGAGTGATCGTACCACAAAGCATGATGGCATTCAGTAGAGCTCTTTGGCATCTTCCCCACCTGTTACTAAGGCAAGCGTATGTGTGATGTTGTGATTAAGGAGATGAATTAGGAGAAATCTTGGATTAAGTCCACTTCAGCTGTGGAATTTCACTGGCTGATTTAGGGTTACTGTCTCTTGACTTACATTCCCCTATATTGTAATGTTGCATGGTGTGGATAAAGGAAGGGAGTTTCATCGACATGCCCCTGAACTCCTGGAGGAAAGATAGGAGAGAAAGCTAAGAAACACGGAAGAATAATGAAGAAAATGTGGTCTGATGAGGGAAGAGTTAAAGAAAGTGGGAAAGAGCAAGAGACACTTCCTCTGTTGTTATTTAGCTGATTTCTGGCTCTAAAACTTGTTTATGTTCAAGAGTATGATTTAGTTAAAAGCAATATTCAAAACAAAACTAATTTGATATAAAAACATATGGTTTGTTTTCTGTCTGGTTTGACATTTCTCCTGTAATTTTGTATTTGGGATGCTTCCATGGCTTGTAAATTGTGCATTTTCTAAAATACATGGATATGATGTTCGGAATGTGCCTGTGAGTGTACAGGAGCCCAAATATTACACACGTCTGCAACATCTTAAAGCAGTCCTAGAATGAGGTTCCCCCTGAGATCTATATGGCTCCCATCATAAGGATGTTTTGGAAGGACATGAAAACCTGGCTATGGAGGACAGTGGATGCACAACTGCCCCCCCCTTTCAGAATTTTGTGTTGTCTAGATTGCTATCTATTCTCTATTTTGAAATTGCTTTTGGTTTTTCAAGTGGTATTATTTATTTGTTGCTCTGTGTTCTTTTTACTTTATAAGTTGCCCAGAGTCAGTTGGAGTCAGGCAGCATAAACACATTGAATCGAATGAATAAATTCTGCAGCTGTCTTTCCCAGCTGCCATATGATCCCAGGAAAGTTTAAGGTATTATTGCTTCATAACCATGAAGAAGTGCTTGTTCTACAAATGCTGTATGTTAGTTTCATTAAATGTATTGTGGCCATCCACTCCAAAAGATTTCGTTGAGAAAAGGCAAAGGCAAAATAGCAAATAGAATACTTCTGTGCAAATGGCATTCATTTCTCAGTGTGACTTAATGTTAAAGGTAGGAGAGGCCTGCTGTGGAACACCAGCCTTGTGTTCTGTTCCTGTGGAGCCAATCAGATGCCTCTGGAGAGACCACAGGCGGGACATGACAACACACTGCCTCTGTTATCAAAGAAAAATACTGTTCCTATTTGCTTGAGGGAAAGAGAGAGAGAGCCTTAATGATGACTTGATACCCTTTGGTTCCATGGGTCTGTACTGTATTCAGTAAGTAATCCGTACCAATTCTCCTCAGACTAGGCATGCCATTGTGGGATTTTTCTCTTAACTTCTTTTTCCAGTGGTAGAACCAGTTCTACCGGTTACCATTATCTTTTTAGATGAATCAAAATAAGCATTACAAAGCAATAAAGTACAATTACAAAACCAAGGAACACATTTTAAATGTAGAAGTAGAGAAAATGAATGCTTCTGAGACAGTGTTTCTCAACCTTGGTAGTTTGAAAA
>JANHFR010003575.1:51589-62702 GCA_032468015.1 Mimophis mahfalensis
AAAAATTCAGAACAAACTGAATTTTCAGCAGAGGATCACCAGGAAGGTCGGGTTATGCAAATTAAGGGGCGTGGGTCTGAATTCTTTTAAATTCCCGTATTTTTAGACTTTAAACTTGACAGGTATGGTATAGGCTAGTTTATTTCCCTTTGGCTGGAATGGGGCTGGTGGGGGGATGTTTGTTACTATACAACTTGTGGCATCTTGTACTGAAAGCAATGCCTTTTGCCCTGTGTTTTCAGCATTGGGAGGGTGGCAGGTTTGACAATGAGCTTTTGACGGATTGTAGAAGTGATGGTTGTGGGAAGCCACACTACTACCATGCAGAGTCAGGTTAGGCCAAGAGTTCTTCAAATTGCCTTTTCCCCCCAATTAATGAGGGCCATATTTCCATTTTCCAAACTATGGTTTTGAAATGACCACAACATTGCAATGCTGGGCTTCTCAAAGCATAACTGATGAGCAATGCCCTTTTTTCCCCTGCAATGATTTTCTCTTTCATTCGGCAACCTTCAGTCAAATGAGATGAACCCAGATGAAAGTCCATGCATTGGGCCTTCTTCTGTCCGCTGTGCCTTTATTGTGAATGGCCAATTTAGCCAGCAGCACTGGTGGGGTGGGGGGGGGAGGAGGATTCTGTGGGTTTGCTCTTTTCACCGAGAACAAATCTGAGACTCTTCTGAGATTTGTGGGCACTTCTGGGTGGTATGCGCATAACTGCGCAGGGAAAGCTACAGCTGGTTTTATTGTTTCTCCTCTTGGGACTTCTGCAAAACTTCTGGAGATATCTGCATCTTCTCTAAAAATGTGCCTGAAAATAAGGACTAGAGAGATTTTGCTTCAGATCTCAAAATCTAAAGATCTCCTCTATTCCTACATCACCTGCTGCTGAACAATAATGCTCCCTACGAAGATTTTACCTGCAAGGTCAAATGCAACGGCTCTGGCCAAGCATACATAATTGGTTGGCATCTTTCATGGCATTTGTCCAAAATGGCATTGGAACCCATCGGGGTTAGGGAAAAAGAAAGACAAAGACAAAATTCGTGATAGTTTCATTTCCGGTTTTGCAACCCGTGTTTACCCTTTCAGTGGTGCGCTTTGCATTTCGTGTGGAAATTCGGGGGAGAGGAAACATACTTTGAGCAAACAAAATCAAAGTGCTAGGATTAGAGCTAATGTGTTGGCATAGTGTGTCAGACTGTCCGAATTACCCACTCCCTAGGGAAATGACTTATCCCTGTGTGGCAACAGCTGTAGCGTTACCAGGTAAAAGAAAGGGTGTGGCCATTTTCAAATCCTCCCACTTGGTCGAAAGAAGACTGGGAAGCTATCATTTTCACTGGGGTGGGAAGGGTAGGGATGGTTGAACATCTGCAGTGGGCCAAGCAGGTTGAATCTCACTATAGAAAGAGATTGGTCACCTAAACCTTATTCTTTTTGTGTGTGCCAAAAAGGGAGCAAAATTGTAGAAGAGAATGGATGCTCTTGTTCCTTTAGAGTTGGCTAAGATTTTGTCTTTGTTTCCGCAGTGGGACAGGAGAATTAAGCCTCCATCAACCCTCATATTCTAATGACCCTGCTGGCACCCAGGGTGATAACTAACTACTATCTATGTCCTGCAGCCTTCTGATTGTCTCCTTGTCTCATTTAAGTGTGGCACACAAAGAGGGACCAAGGGAAGCTTATCCACATTTTATTGAATGGCTGCCTCCACGCAACGCGCTAAATCGCAAACAAACCTGCCACGTCATTATGGCGTAACACAAATGTGTGAACCCAGGCCTGCGAAAGCAAATAAATAGCAACAATATGAAACGGAATCTATTAGAAAAGAAAGGGATTCTGCAAATGTGATTCAGCATGGGAACCAGAGGTGGTATTCAGCCAGTTCCGATAGGTTCCGGAGAACTGGTAGCGATAATTTTGACTGGTTCAGAGAACCACCTCTGATTGGCCGACACTGGCAAATACCACCTCTGATTGGCCGACACTGGCAAATACCACCTCTGATTGGCTGACAGCATAGCCACGCCCGCTAAGCCACGCCCACAGAACTGGTAGTAAAAAAATTTGAATCCTACCACTGATGGGAACTCTTAACTTTGTGGGTGAATTTTTTTTCTTCGGGATTGGCAGACCGCAAGCAGAAATACAGCTGTTTTGGTCAGGAATGTAAGCATGAAATGGGCTGTAGGTTGTTCCAAGTGACATCATGTCCCTCATGAGGAATCCTGGTTGCTGGAGGGAAAAGGACAGCTGGGATGGAGATGGAGGAACAGGTGACGTGTGGTCAGGAGCTGAAGTGGGCCCTGCATCTGCTTGAGGCAAAAGAGCACGAATGCTTTCTCCCTGCCCAGCTGTTCACTGCCTCCTCCCTCCCCCTGTATGTGCTCCTGACAAAACCGCCTAGGATAGAATTTATGCCCTCTTTATCTAATTGATCTTTTCAGAAGGCACGTTAATGTCAGAAGGGGGGATACTCAAGGTCGCAGTGGCTTAGCTGTGAAGGGGCAAGGAGACCGGCAGCTTCTGCCAGCTCAGCAGAAATCTGGTTCCCAAGTGGGTTGCTCAGCCCTCCTTGATTCCCTCTCGCACATCACAATAATAATTTCACTTCCTTCTTCTGTACATCCATCCATTTTTTAAAGCCATAAATCAACATTTCCCTTATTTTCTTTCAGTCCTGCAGATCCTTGGCTTCCCTTTAGTTCCGGTGCCCCATTTTCCTCCTTTTATTCCATGCTTCTGTTTCCATTATGCAGTACCTTTTTTTCTTCTTAAAAACAAAAAACAACACTTTAGTTTGTACAACTGACTATCTGCTTTTCGTTATTAAAAATAATCCAGTGCAATAGGATGCAAGATGCAAAGAATAAAACCGCGAAGAAGATAACTTGGCAAAATTACAAGAGGTTTAAGAAGCAATTTTATGAGACAAGGACCAAAGTGGTAGCCCACATTCAACAAAAGGCTTGACTGAAGGATCAAATGCTTCGCTTAGTAAGCTACAGCTGTCGAGATGCGGAGCAGTCAGTAAAAAAAGCCCACGTGTACTTCCATCTTTGCTCCTTCCCATCTTCTTTTGGTCCCTCTAACTTTCTCCTCCATTTCTTTCAGGCTGTTGGTGGGAGCGCCACAGGCTACTGCATTGCCCGATCAACAAGCCCAAAGAACGGGGGGCTTATATGCCTGCCCTTTGACCTATGAAACTAAGGACTGCGAGCGTGTGCCCATTGATGGGGGAGGTATGGAACAGTATGGTTCAATTGGGGTGGAAATGAACTCTTCCTTCCACATAGCAACATTCCTTCTCCGATTTGGATCAGGCTTAAACTGGAGTCAGTTCGGAATCCGGGTTGTCTGCAATAGAATGGGAAAACTATGTAGCTAACTTGCTGCAGCTGTCTTGCCATGGCCAACTCACTGCAGGGCAACTTGCCACGGGAGAATTTGCTGTGGGATAATGCATTGCGGGATAAGTCAAAGACTTTACACTGGAAATCATGGAAACGATGTTGAAGAAGCCGTGGTGAATAACGTTTATTGTGACTGTAGCTAGATGCCCTGTGGTGAGTTGGCAGTAGTGAGATGGCCTCAGCAAGTCAGCTTGTCCCATTCTGATACCAGACAGTGCAGATTGTCAAGACAACCTTGTGGTAAGATGGTTGTACTGGATTGGCTGCAGTGAGATGGCCGTGGCGAGCTGGTCACATCGAATTGGCTGTGATGAGTTGTCCTAAATCCATCTGTGATAAAGGATACGCATAGAATTTTTTACAGTCAGTGCAGGGCCTGTGGCCCAAAACACATGATAATAAAATGTTAAACATGCAGAAAGTCTCAACCGCTAGATAAACATAAGTCATTTTGCCAGCTAGTGTCTTTTAAATGTATTGGATTTCAATTCCCTTGGCCATCTATCAAGGTCAGGGGTGTCAAACTGGCAGCCCGCAGGTAGGATGTGTCATGTGCAGGCCACGCCCACCCCAGCTCCACGAAGGGGGAAAATGTCATGAAACGTCATGTGATGGCATCGTGATGCCGTGAGTTTGACACCCGTGATCTAGATGTTGGGAAGGTGAGATCAACACATCAGGAGACTATTACCATGGTGGGGAACATGGCCATTTGCAGGAATGAAAGCTTTTATCAAAATGACGAAGCAGGATCTCATCATGGTGATACAAGCTCCATCCTTTTTGTATGAAGTCATGACACATGCAGAAAAGGGGCGGGACTTGCATCACAGAAGGTCACGGTGTTAAACTCGCGGTGTCACGTTGCCATCATGTGACATTTTGCGATGTTTTTCCCCATCACGGACCTGGGGTGGGTGTGGCTTGCGCATGATGCATCCGGCCCACGGGCCGCCAGCTTGACACCCTGCAGTAGGACAACACTGCTTTTGTCATCTGCCCTCCTGACTTCTTAACCCCTCCTCTTTGCCCAGGAATGCCTCTATTGAGAAGCAGAGTTAAAATACATGATTTCCACAGCAGCTTGCATGATTGCTTCCTGGCAATTTGCATTTCTTTGAAAGGAAAAAGCTCAGCTGCATTAGACTCAGTGTATGCTCTAGGGGGCAATTCCTTGCTGACCCATGTAACTCATGAGGCAGTAATGAAGAATGGTCGTGGAGCTGCTGATTGGTCCTGATTGGACACCTTTCTATCATCATTGCCCTACTGCCTCATTCTGGTTTCTCATTGCATTGGCAGAAATGTTCCCAGGTGGGTACGTTTCCCAGCAGTAATAGAGAGGAGTTTCTGCAGTTGTATAAGTACAGGTACAATTTGAAGTGGATCAAGGAGGCTGGGGGAGAGATTAACTTTTTATCCCATGCTGCAGACAGGGTCTAAATTGCCCCTATAAAGTCCTTAGAACTCATGGAAGAACAGATACTTACACATTTTCCTCTGCCTAGCTCAGGGGTGTCAAACTCGCAGTGTCATGACGGCGTCACATGATGTATCGGGACTTTTTCCCCCTTCGCCAAACCAGGTGGGGGCGGGGCCAGCACAGGAAGCATCCGGCCCATGGGCCGTGAGTTTGATGCCCCTGGTCTAGCTAATAAAAGCCCTAGTGGAATCGGATGTAGAAAAGAGTTAAAGCCCCATTTCTGTAATTGTGATCCAAATCAGAGCCACACAGCTACCTTCAATTAAAGAAATCAAGATTGTTTAATGGGTAGTATGCTCTGTGTGTGTGTGTGTGTGTGTGTGTAGTTTTTTTCCCCAAGGAAGAACTAAAGGAAAAATGCTGCAAAATCAGTTTAATTTTATCCTAAGGATATATCCTCATGTCTTCCCAAATGTGGCGCCTCTTCCAGATTTAAGATAGTGCTTTTCCTCTTCCCTTTTTACTGGGGATACAATACACTGCACTTCATTGATGATGTAGTCAAGAGGAAACCTGTCTAGATCCTATTGGTTATGCAAGATAGCTCTGTCTGGTCACTGGGAACTTCCCTCCTTGGCCATTTTGGCAATTTAAACTATCTTTTTTTTTTTTTTGGCCAGGTCACAGATTAGAAATAGCATTTCAACACAACTATTTGTCTGTGCCTTAGCTCCCCTTGTATTTGTTGCAAGTTGCTGTATCATATAAAACAGGGGTGTCTAACTTGCGTCATCATGTTGTCGCCATGTGACATATCGTGACTTTTCCCCACTGCTAAAATGGGGGTGGGCGTGACCAGCGTGTGACGCATCCAGCCTGTGGGCCGCGAGTTTGACACCCCTGATGTAAAGCAAAGATCAAGTCCTCTGTGCGTCAGTAACAAAGGGTCAAATAATCTTCCTTCCTTAATATCTCTCCATTTCTTTCCCACTTTGCAGTTGATCTGAAGAAGGAGAGCAAGGAGAACCAGTGGCTGGGTGTTACGGTCAACAGCCAAGGCCCCGGAGGAAAGATTGTGGTCAGTGGCCATGACTGGATGGGTGGGTGGTCATTCTGTTTAACCTCTTTGGTTCTGGCCAAGTAACCTAACAGGGTCCAGCCTGCCAATTGCATAAACTACATTGCATAAATCTGAATTTAGGAGGAGACAGCATGCTCAGCTAAGAGGAAAGAGACATAGGGGGCTATTCAGAGGTAGTTTTCAGCCAGTTCCAACAGGTTCTAGAGAACCTGTAGTGATCATTTTGACTGGTTCGGAGAACTGGCAAATACCACCTCTGATTGGCCGACACCAGCAAATGCCACCTCTGATTGGCCGACAGCATAGCCACACCCACTAAGCCATGCCTATAGAACTGGTAGTAAAAAAATTTGAATTCCACCACAAGCTATTACAGCTAAGTCATGTGGATTGGGGGGAAATGGAGAAACCCAAAGAAACAGATTTCAAATGGATTGTGATGATGAAGAATGAAGTTGGGGAAGATAAAATTAGAAAGTTTTTGCTGTGTTCACACAAGTAAAATAGTGCTTAGTATTCTGGATGAGAGGAAGCTTCTTTACACTGCAATCACGTTTCACACTTGTAGTGGGATAAAATTATATATTATAAACATATCCCAACACCGTGTCTTCTCTACAGAGAAAATTGTATGGCTGAAAGTGGAGTGCACAGGGAGGGTTAAAAAAACCTACCTACTCTGGTAGCATTCGTACAACTCAAGCAATTTAATATAAAAGTATATTGTCTTCCTAGAAAGACTTTAAAATAACACATTTTAAGAAAACTCTTTCCCAGCCTAACACTGTCCAGATATTTTCCCAGAATCCTTAACCAGGCTAACTTTCTGGACCTAACATTTCAACACACTACATGGACATTATGCTGGGAAAGCTAGAATTTAAGTATCTGGCTGATTTTTTTAAAAATGGAGCAGGTTTGGTCTGTGTTACTATTTGAAAGGAAATATTAGGAAATACCAGGGATATAGGCTAGACAGAAGTTTTTAAAAATACAAGAAGACAACAATTGCAAAACATTTCTAGGTTGTCAGGAAAAAATCCATACCCATGAAGGTACAGGCAAGTCAAATTTGATTAAAAAGAAATGACCACTTGAAATAGATACTCACATTAACATTGCCTGTAAAAATGCCAGTTTAGATGAATAATAAAAAAATCCTTACGTCAATAATTCTTGGTTTAGTCAGGTAGCTATTGAAATTAAATAAATCAATTAAATCCTCACTTTGTATAGAAAACTGCTGGCAGGTCTGTAGGGTAGATTCTCCTTTTGCACTGATTTAATAATATTTGTTGTTGTTAGTTGTGAAGTCGTGTCCGACCCACCACGACCCCATGTACAATGTTCCTCCAGGCCTTTCTGTCCTCTACCATCCCCCGGAGTCCATTTAAGCTCACACCGACTGCTTCAGTGACTCCATCCAGCCACCTCATTCTCTGTTGTCCCCTTCTTCTTCTTTTTCCCAGCATTAGATTCTTCTCCAGTGAGTTCTTTCTTCTCACTTGGTGGCCAAAGTATTTAAGTTTCATCTTCAGGATTTGGCCTTCTAAAGATAATATTAATCATCTTTAATTAATAATATTAGCCAGGAACAATTCGTACAGTATATCAGGGCATCATCTGAGGAGTTTCATGGACTATTGTTTATGCTTAGATTTATGTATTTATTTACTTATATGGCCACCTATATCATATAATGACTCTAGGTGGCTCACAACATAAAGCATAGTGAAAACCAAAGATACTTTCCCCAAACCCTGTTTGGATTATGTTTTTCTACATAAAAGTTTGGGATGGTTGCTCTGTGGTAGGAACTGCATCTTCTGGACTTCACTGTTCAACAACACCTGACTTACAGACTTCAGCTTTCAGCTCCATCTGTTGATTGCAGGAACCATGGTTTGTAGAGCACGTTTTTCAAGTATAGTTCTAACTTACTGGTCACATTCCTAGGACGACATTGGCTTATGGAATACCTGCCATTCATAGTGTGGTACCTTCCAGGAAAGAATACCTATCATTTTTATTCATGTTTACAATCCATTCACAAAGTGACAAATTTGTCACATGTATTTCTCTAGTGATGTCTATGAAGGGGTCTGAATATACAGCATGTACCACTCTAAGCAAGATGCGAGGGCTACGGTGTATGTGATACTTTGGGCCTCCTGAGGAATTATACGAAAAGAAAATGGAATTTACTAGTGCTTTCTATTTGTGTTTCTATCCATCCATCCATCAATTAAAATAACATTAGCTTTTTTATCACTGAAGCAGTCTCAAAGTGTGTTTTAGGCCTTCTCAATTTGACAAAGTGTTTACATCTTGTCTTCGGAATTATGCCGGTTATCTGTTTTGTGCATGTTTTCATATATATATTTAAATCTGTAATTCACATTTTGGCTATTATTTGATAATTATCATACCTTGCTTGGAGCTTCCCTATGTCACATGATGCTGCCGTGGTGCCATGAGGTTGACACCCCTTCTCTAGATAATATTACCTCAGAAAGGATGGTTAAAAGTATAACCATGGTGAACACTCTTCCCTATTGCTTAGGCACTACAAAAGAGAGGCTTATGGCATAAACCCCACTCAGGGTACATTCCAGGGAAGTCCATGAACTCTCCTGTGCGATACCTTTGACAGGACCACAGGCCTTCTACAACTGATGTTTGTTTCAGAGTCTAGAGGCCGCCCATACTTCTTTCTAACCCTCTCTCCCTGCCTCTTTTCTCCTCCCATGAATCCCAGACCTGCGCTCACTTATATGAAGCACGCAACCGTGTGAATGAGTCTCTGGAGACGAGGCACGTGATTGGCCGTTGTTACGTACTCAGCGAAGGGCTACAAGTGGCCGATGAACTGGATGGCGGCGAGTGGAAATTCTGTCAAGGGCGCGAACAGGGGCACGAGCGCTTTGGTTACTGCCAGCAGGGAATAGCCACGGGCTTCACTGCAGATAGGCATTACATCTTCTTTGGGGCACCTGGCACGTACAACTGGAAGGGTAAGCCTTTGCTTTCGACAGAGGATATTATTAACCCAGGTAGTCCCGACCCACATCTTGGCAGGCAGCTCAATCATCCCGTACCCCCCAGATTTGAAGCTGCAAATATTCTTCCCCAAACAAATAGGGTGGCTGTGGGTACCATTCATGCCCTCATCAGTTGGTACCCAAATCTGGTAATATGTCCTCCTAAGTGACTTGTAGGAAGCCCATGGAGGGTGGGGGTGTGTGGTTCCCGTATTTTCTATACCGAATGGCACTGGATGGGTGTATTTCCTAACCCTCCAATCCTGCAGGGATTGTGTGGAAGGTTTTCAAATCTAACACATTACCTCTGAAGGATCTGACCTCCCCAACATGACCAGTACTGGCAGGAGTATTCTGCTGTGCCAGAAAGAAGAGACCATGGGCACAATCACCACAGCACAGCACAGCACAGCACAACACGGCTGCTGTAAAGGCAAGCTAAATCCCAGGATCTTTCGTGGAACCAATGAGCTTGTGACAAGCAAATCTGGGGCCTGGTGTCCCTAGGAAATGCTCATTGCGTCTTCTGCTCTTTGCCCCCAGGATTATTCTAGAGGACAGACTCATTTTAAGCCTTTGCCCAGATCCTCCCTGTAGATTTGATAACAAGCCATTTCCCCTTCAGTTACCCACTTACAGAAGGGCAGATCCGAACAACATCCTTGCTTTCCTACTATCCTGCAAGACTGGGCATTTTCTCCAATGTCTCCCTCCCCTCACTCTGCCCATCATTAACAGGTGTTTGGTTTGGCAGGGACTATACGGGCAGAGCTGAGTGTCTTGGATCTCAGTCGCTACGACGACGGGCCGTATGAAGCCGGGGGAGAAAAGGACCAGGATCCCTTGCTCATCCCCTTGCCAGCTCACAGCTACCTTGGTACGGGGTTTTGTACCCAGCAGGCCAAACACCACAGAGCAACCAGACAGGTCATCCCAGGGCAGGGTGTTGGGGGCGGGGAGCGAAAAATTCACCCGGGGAGAACTCAAGACTGGCCAATAAACTCAGTCCGGATTGGAAGAATAAAATTCACTTGTAACAAGCTGCTGTCTCGATTCTTTGGACCCGGGCAGTTATATCTGGGGAGCAGAGTGGTTTGATCGGCAACAATATGTGCCCTGGGTCATAGCTGGGGGCCGGCCAGATGATAGTGTGTGAGCACAACCCACGCCCTGGACGTCTGCTTCCAATGCTCTGTGGTGTTTCCCTGCCTGGGTGCTGAAATTTCTCCTACCGCTAACCATCTCTCTCTCTCTCCTCCCGTTGGCCTTGCAGGGATATTGTTTGTGACAAACATTGATAGCTCAGACCCTGATCAGTTGGTCTATAAAACGCCAGATACCAGCGAACGGGTCCCCGGGACTGTTGGAGACGTAGCCCAGAATAGCTACTTAGGTTTGTAAGGTGTTGGTGTGCCCGTCTCCGTGATTTCTGCCTCTCCCTCCCCACTATTATTTTTAGCTAGTTTCTGTTGTTTTCCCCTTCTGTTGTGTTTTGTCGTTCCCCGGTTCTTCACCTCCCCCGAATACATGGCAATCGAATTCTCAAGTCCTGCTACTTTCAACCAACAGAGGGCGACAGTCCCAGCTCCTGCTGCAGCTTTAATTGGAAAAGAACAGATTCGAATCTTTATCATATTTTTTTTAAAGGCTGCTGTAACAGGGAGTATGGCTAAGGATAGGGGATCTGGGAAAAGCAGTTCAGTAAATAGTTTAATAATGACTGTTCCGCTTTCTCAGTGCAGCCTGTTTCAATAGGGATTACCACGTCTAACATGGGCATCAAGAATATCACAACTAAAAAAACAGAAGGGTTTTTTTTTTTTAAAAAAAATCTGAGTTGGAAAAGAGTTAGTAGAGAAATGTCACATTATTTTGGTCTGCTTCCAAAGGCATATTGGATGTTCTGCAGTTTAAGGAGCATCAACTTCTAGGCTCAAAATGCATTATGTATCTACATCTGCATGCTTCCATTGTATGTCGCAGTCATATGCTTTAGTCTGAACTATGTCAGAGCATTTGGCGTTGTGTGTTTAAGTGTGCCTGTGAGGTATGAGAGAGTCAGGAATGTGACCAGGTGTGTGTGTGTGTGTGTGTGTGTGTGTGTGAGAGAGAGAGAGAGAGAGAGAGAGAGAGAGAGAGAGAGAGAGAG